>CAUYRT010001414.1:0-57060 GCA_963574885.1 Lepilemur ruficaudatus
ATGGACTTGTTTGCAATTGAGAAGAGGTTTTTTTTTTTTTATAGTTCTTTTTTTTTTTATTGGGGGAAAAATACAAAGCATTTACAGTACAATGTTTACAGTCACAATTTGTAGTGAGCTGATTTCCCAAAATATATTACCACTCAAGTTGACTTATCTTGTTACATTCAAAAACCTACTCTGACAAAGTAGTCCATAGAGTATATACATAGTGCTCCAACTGTATCTATGCACAACCAACACTCCATTTTAAGTGTATAATTAAATGATTTTCAGTGAATTTACCAAGGTGTACAGTTAATCACATGAATCAGTTTTTGAGGAATTCCTTTCCCCTATTGAGACCCCTAATTCCGCTCCCCAACTACTTTTCAAACATATCCCACCCCTCCACAGTGACCCCCTACGTCGCTCAGACGTGGGTTTACCCCCCAAAGGCATCACAGTAGTATGGTCATAGCTGACCTATACTGAGGACTCACCCCGTGCCGGGAATTTCACAGACATTATTGCCGCACTGATTACTCAAAACGACCCTATGAGGTAGTTCAAATCATTATACCCAATTCACAGATGAGAAAACCAAGCCTCTCAAGTTTCTCATCTTTTCCATCAAAATGCTTCAGTGATTAAACAGCTTATAAACTGAGGACTCGGAGGCGTCCCTCAAACTGCCTGTTACAAATGCAAAATTTCTTTGAGGTTCTACTTTTCATATTGATTTTACATTCTGTTCTATAATATATTTTAGTTTGTTTTAATATTAAAATGATGTTTTTAGTTATCTATCAGGGAGATTCTACAAACGTCCCCCCACAAAAAAAAACTCTTAATAAAATTACCCGTCCCGAAGGATGAAGCTCATTTCTTCTGGGGCTTTCCCAACTCCTTTACCCACTGGCTCGCACCCTGAGGCTCAGCATGCTGTAGTTCTCCCGACCAGAAAGCAGAGCTTGGAAACTGGTGGCTCCAGCCCTCTGTTTCTTGTTTCGCCTGTGTCGTGTTTTTAAGTTTTCACCAGAAAAATCCAGATTTCCAGGTTCTCTTGAAAAGTGTCCCACCGTAGCCACAATTGCGTGGCTCTGAGTAGCAGTGGGCCCCTTCAGGCTGGGCTCGTGGTCTGCAGTTTGCCACAGTACCCACCACTCCCTAGTGCCTCACACCTAGCATGTGCCAAGATACATTTATCTTGACCATTTGAGTACGTGCTCTTGGCTTGGAACTATCAGTATTAGGGGTACAAAATGCTGAAAAGCCATGAGGTCTTTCCCAGGAAGACAGAGAGGGCCCCAACTGAAAGAAAGAAAAGTCCATTCACAAACTGCCCTGGCAGAGCTGTGTCAGCGTGAAGGAGAAAAAAGCCCCAGTGATGCTCAATGAAGCCTTTTTATTTTCCACTCTACCTCTGATGCTGCTCAAAGTGATGAATTAGAGAAGCTCATTTCCTTTGGTTGGGCAAAAAAAAAAAAAAAAAAAAAAAACCAGAAAGCAAAAGAAAAAGCCAGTGTTCCATAAAGCGTGGAGGAATGACGCAAGGGTGCTTGGAACCCTCGCGGTGGAGCTGTTAATTGCTTCCTTCCCCGGGACTCTGGTTACCCCCTTTCTCAGGGACTTGGATGCATTTGTCAAAGAAAGTCTCAAACCCCCATAATTCTCTGAAATGATACAATACATCACTTGAAAGTAAGCTAGGATCAACACATTGTTAACTGTTTGATCTCACAAGTCAGAATTAATGATAGGTATTTTGCACAAAGAGAAAAAAATGAATGTTAAAAGCCTATTTACGTTAACTGAAGACATCCCTGCACCATCAGGGTTGAGTTGGAGGCGATTTCCTGCGGCACAGCTGTTCCACGTTTGTTGGTCTGCGAGTGGGTGGCAGCAACCGGTAATCGGAGCCAGACTGAGGGTGTGGGGAGCTGAAGAGATTGGGGGGTCAGGAATCTTTTAAATAGAAAATCTCAGTGACCCACTAGAAGAAGGGGGTCTGGGTTAGAGTTCAGAGTGAACTCCTTCAGAGCTTTGGGGCGAGTTGGGGATCAGTTTCTTCATCTGAAAACTGGACTTCGGTCGTTCATTCTGAAAATGCTTAGAAAGCATGGGCTAGGCACGGGGGACCCAGTGGGGAACATAAAGGACCAGGTCCACACCCTCGTGGACCTTACATTCTGCACAAAACACTCTAATCAATAAGGAAACAGATTAGCAAATAAGAAAATTCCAGGTCATGACAGTACTAGGAAGAGAACAAACAGGGTGGGCTGTGCCCAAAAAGGGACCAGAGATGAGGTCACTTTAGATCAGTGCTACCTAAGGAGGTAGCACTGGACCCTGGTGACACCTCTGGGGAGGTGACACTGGAGTTGAGCCCTGAATGCAGTGAGGATGCAGTAAGCCGGGCAACACCCTGCAGAGTGTTCCGCAGAGGCGGCAACTGTGCAAAGGCCCTGGGGCGGAGAGGCTTGGGAGCGTTCCAGCTACGGCGCAGCGGTCTGTGCGCCGGAACCAAGGAGGGAGGAGAGCGGCGGGGAAGCCATAACGTGTAAGGCTCTGGGGGCAAAGAGCCTAGCAGTTGCTCTGAGCGCGAAGGCGTCCACTTGGAGGTTCTGAGTAGGAGAGTAATGAGATTTGATTTGCATTGCTTGGGCTGGAGAATACACTGTGGGCATCAGCACGGGCAGTGGAATCAGGAGACCCGGCACAGGCTAGCAGAGATGTCCAGGCTGGGAGGAAGATGAACACACTGACTGCCACACTGGAAAAAAATTTTTTTCCTTGGGGCTGTGGTGTTTTATTACGAAAATAGAATAAAAACTTCAAAAACAAAATGATCCTTTCTAATTTAATGAAAAATTTGTTATTTTTTGTTTTCTGTGCCCATAGGTATGGTGAAAGAGGTAAAGAGATGTGTGTTACATACGTTTCGTGAGGTTCTGGGCTCAAAACTAGTGTGAGTTAAACTTAAGTCATGTGGCAGTTAATGTGTTAAATGAGATGAGGCCCACAGCCCAGGGCCAGCACATAGGGAGTCAGGACTGGGATCGGGGTGAGGCAAGTGACGCATTCACCTCAAGTGCAAGATTTAAGATCGGCGGGGGAGAGGATGGCCGAAAACCTCAGGAACCACGATCCATAAAGACACAATCTATATTACTGATTTTTCCTTCTGCTTCAGGCTTGACACAGCACTGTGACAGATTCTGTCTTTCTTTACAATTTTGACATTTTGTTCAGCATAGAATTTTTGGCATTAATTTTGATTTTTAAATACATTGCATTAAAATATTTATCTGGGTGACTTAATTTTCAGCAACCCCTTAAATTTTGTGCCTACCCTGCCCCTGCACCAAGCACTCAACACCTTCCAGCAATTGACGTCACTGCTGTCATTTTTTTTGTCCTACAAAACATTATGTAGATGCTTACCTGGCCACCAGTGAAGGCAGGTGCAAAGTGGCTTCCGGAACCTTCTCATGTCCCCAGCTGAACCAGGTTTATGACTGAGGTGGGAATGAGTAAAGCCTTTAGAATCATCTTAGGAGTCTGTGGGTTGCGGAATCCACGCAACTGAGCTCAATCCAGGGGAGATTTGCAGGAAGGAACCCGGGGCATCTCAGCCACCCTCTAGCCTCAGGATCCACGAGTGTCAGGTCAAACTCCCCAGGAAGAGCCTCTGATTGGCCAAGCATGGGGTCACATGTCACCCACGAGCCGATCAGCTGTGGCTACCCAGGCAGGGTGGTGAGGCACAAACATGGCTGCCAAGAAGAGTGCCCTCTTGGGTGGGACAGGTAACACAGAAGAGAGTTGTGGGCTGGGGGAAAGGGGTCTTCTCCAAATGTCTGTTCTTACGGCACTATTTCCTGCTTCCAGGGGACTGGACTGAGGATTTTGAAAAGGCCAGGGAAGTTTAGAAAAAGCCGTACCGGAGGAGTGAACGGGGAAGTTGAGGCAGCTCCGGACAACATCCTCAGGGAGGCGCCTTCTTGGAACGGTAAGCCCCCTTCTCATGCGTCCCTGCCGCCCTCTGACCACAGGGAGGCTGCCTTGGAAGGCCCTTTCATTTCTCAGACTCATCAGATTTGCTTTGCCCACCCTGACAAATGAGAGATTTTCTGGAGAGTGTCAGGGACCCTCCGAGGGAGCCTCAACGCAGCCCGGCTCTGCCGTGGGGGGTCCGTCTCTAGGCAGCCGCAGCCCCCGTGTGCTGAGGTCTCCTGCGGAGGACCGGAGCCCCGGCTCGCGAACCTGTCCAAGGGGCAGAGACGCAGGGCCGAAGACCAGCGAAGAGGGACAGGAAGCAACCAGTCTCACTGCGGATGTTCAGAGTCTCTCAGTACTGACATCAAGTGTCGGTTCAGATTAATCAAAGTCATGTCTAGCATTTATGATATGTTTTATGTTGTAAAGGATTTTCACCTGTGAGAGTTTATTTCAAAGTTTCACAACGGCTATGCTGCACACCCCTCATGTGGCCCATGAGTTGGCTTTAGAGAGGACACCAACAAATATTTCTTATTTATGTTTAAATGTATTTTTAAAAACACAGCAAGCACATCAAACACATGACTTAGAGATGATTGCTTAAGTCAAGCTGAAAGCAGGTATTTAAATGAGAAAAAAAAGGGGGGAGAGGAGTTGATTTAAATAAAGTATTAAATAATTATACAGTCATTTTACGAGTAAAGGCAAAAATCGCGAAGGTGAGCGAGTGAAGTTCCCAAGCGCTTACTCGAGTTCTGGAGAACCCATTTGATGTGCGAGGTGGCAGATAATGGAACGGGGAAAGGGCAGCAAGTTATGTGCCTCAAATCACGCGTGTCCCAGCAGAGCCAGGGCAAGCATGCTGGATTTTAAACTCAGTTCAACAGTCTTCTCATCCCTGTCAAACTAAGAACTCACCTGTTACTATAAAATGTGATTTTTGAAAACTCACCCCAAGGTAATGTTTCTCAAGACTTTTCTAGAAACAGAAAATATAATAAAATATAACCATTATTTCTTTAGTCTCGTTTTTCCTTCTATAGCAGTGATTCTCAACCAGGGGAGATTTTGTTCCCAGGGGCTATTTGGCAACATCTGGAGACATTTTTGATTGTCGCGATTGGAGGGTGGGGAGGCAGGTACTGGGTAGCAGAGGTCAGGGATGCTGCCGAACATCCTACAATGCACAGGACAACCCCACAATAAAGAAGTGTTTGGCCCCAAGTGTCACTAGTGCCCAAATTGAGAAACCGTGGTTTACCACCATCACGAGCCATCTTACTCAGAAAATCGAATCTCAGACTGAAGGATTAGAAAGCTGTCTCCCTGTTGCACTCCTAAAGTTTGCCCAGAAATTACCATTTCGTTGGCTAAAAGATAGGAACTATTTTCTCATCAAGAGCTGCCATATAGTATCTCTACTAACAGCTGACATTTATAGAGCCCTCATGTTGTGCCAGATACTGGCCCAACAACTTTGCCTGTCGTTCTCACAACCACCCCATCAGGTAGCTACAGATGACGAAGCTGAGGCACCGAGAGGTTAAGCCACTTGGCTGAGGCTGCACAGCCTCCGTTTCGCAGGCAGAATTTGACCGCAGGCAGTCTGGCTCTGGAGCCTGCATTGTTATTCAAAACAGTATGTAGTCTCCGTTGTAAGATTATATATTTTCTGTGGGACACACTTTAATGACTTCCATTATTAAATGGGAAAAAGAATGCCACACATAAGATTTTTATTTTTCCTGAGTTGGTCTTCATGAAGAAAGAGGACTCACCACTGTTTCCTATCATTCTCCTTTACTGCAATGACTTCCCCTGTAATTTCCCTGTTTGGCCTTAATTTCCTTTTAGTCCTCGAGTGCCACGTAAACCAGGACTGGAAGAGTTCATGCAGAGGGCTTCCGTTCCGCTTCCCAGGCCCAGGACGGACTGTGGCTTGTTGGAACGAAGCTTCCGGGCTTGTGCTCAGGACCTCGAGAGTCTCAGCGTTTACCTCCAGGAGCTGCATTCAGCGGGCGCTTCTTACGTGCCAGGAACCACGCAAACGCTTCACAGGCATCGCTGCGTTTCAGACCCAGCTCTTTGGGGTACTGCTGTTTGTTTTTCTTTGTTATTGAGGTAAAATTCATGTACAAGATTCACCACTTTAACCATTTTAAAATGTACAATTTAGTGGCTGTTAGTGCATGCGCAAGGTTGTGCAACCATTTAATTCCAGAACATTTTATCACCCCAAGAAGAAACCTCATATCCATTAAGAAGTCACTCCCCCTTCCCCCGCTCCCTCTGTCCCTGACAACCGCTAATCTGCTTCCTATCTCTATGGATTTGCCGGTTCTAGACGTTTCCTGTAAATGGAATCATACAGTATGCAGACTTTTGCATCTGGCTTCTTTCACGTTGCACAATTATTTTCAAGGCTCTCCGTGCTGCAGCAGGGACCAGTACTTCTCTTACTTTTACGGCTGCATAATATTCTGCTGCATTGTGTTTATCCGTCCATCAGTCAAATGTCTGCGTTGTTTCCACCTACTGGTTATTGTGAATAGTGCTGCTATGAACCTTGTACATGATTTTGTTGGAACACCTGCTTTTAATTCTCTTGGATATATATTTAGGAGTGAAATGGCTGGGTCGTGTGGTAACTCTTTGTGAGATATGGTTTTATGCCCACTTTACAGATGAGGCATCTGAGTCATAGTGTAACTTGCCTGAGATCACTCAGTGATCAAGGCTGGGATCTGAACCCAGCGGGGGGGCCGAACCACTGGCCTCCCCTGTCTGGACAAGGAGGCTTGGGAGAAGTTGGAGATGGAGCTTATGGCACTGGCCCTCATTTATCTACTTTAACTTTTATAATTTCTTGGTTTAATTTTATTTTATTATAAAAGCAATGTGTACTCCTTGCTACATGCCAAATGGTGTTTAAAGCAAGTATATAAAAAACACACATGGTTAAAGGTCCACAGGCTGTAAGCAGCTTTTACTTTGGGGCTGTTTTCGTCCTCAGTGAACGCGGTGACGGCACAGCACTCCGACAGAGCGACGCTCCAGGTCCAATCGCTGTAACCTTGGGAAGGAGAGACTGCCCGGCTGCGGTCAGGGGCTGTGCTGTTCCCAGGCAGGAGTGATGGGACTCCAGGGGCCCAGGCGGAGCCATCCTGGGGAGCTTTTGATCCCTCCGCAGCCACCGAGGCTTGGCCAACAGAACTGATGACCCTGAGCCAATAGCATCAGCTTTTAGGTTAGGGCAACGCTGTCCAGCCTGTGTTTGATGCTCAGGGAAACAGCTATTTTTCTCTCTCATTTTTCAGCCGAAGAAACTGAGGCTCCGATGGGGGCACTCACTTGCTGGATAGCAAGGAAGTGGCTGATCTGGGGCTCCAATCCAGTTCTTTCAGACCTTAAGTCCAGAGAGGTTTATTACTCTCCGCTTTTATCCTCGTTGTCACATTTGATTCACAGCAATCCTGGGTAGGTATTTTCATGGTCCCCATTTTGTAGATGGGGAAACTGAGGCTCAAAGCCAGGCAGTGATCTAACTGGGTCACTTGGCTAAAGGTGAAGCCAGGCTCGAACTCAGATATCAGGTCTAAGGCTCTCTTTATTACAAGAAAGCGTTCTCTGGCAATTCAGTTGTTTAGTAAACGCATTTTTTTTTTTTTGGCTTTTCGTCCCAATGTTAAAAGCTTCTAGGCTTCTACCTTGATTAGTTCAATGGGCTTTGGTACCATACATACAGGCCTCGGTTCAGTACTAGGTCTGGGTAAGTTGCTTAATAAGAAGTCAAACTAAAGAAATTAAGGCGTTTCTATTCTGTGGATAAAGAATGAAGAAGCAACCAACTTGTCTGAAGAGTTCACTTCACACCAGAATTAGGGTAAAGCGCTTTCTGTGTATTAACTAATTTCTCACAGCAACCCTTTGACCTATGTACAGTTTTCATTCCCATGTCATAAATGTGGAAACTGAGGCACAGAGAGGCTAAACAACATGACTGAGGTCACACAGCTGCCAATTGCCAAGGCTGGCATTTGCAAGCAAGCAGCTGGGCTCCAGAGCCTGTGCTCTCAGCTACCGCGGCTTAGGATCGCTCTGAGGAACCACATCCACCAGCAAGGCGCAATCTACGAGTTCAGTTTCAGAAGTAGGCCACACGTCGGCATGGATACCCTTGTTTATTCTAAATTTGTACTTCATACTACTTTTCTTTGAGTGCTGACTATGTGCTGGGTGCTAAGCATATTGTTTAACTTAATCCTCAAACAGCGGCTGCAAGTAGGGTACTGCCATGGCCACAGGCAAATGCAGAATGAAAGACTCAGCAGGGTTGGGTGCCTTGGCTACCGTCCCATAGCCCTCAGATAGGAGCCGGGATTCTGAGATACGGGCCCCCAAACTGCACGCACAGCGACATGCTTACTGGCCACATGACACGGTCTACTTGCAGGAGCTTCTCCATGGGCTCTGTGAAATGGCGAGAGGGTCCTGGCTGTAACTGTGACCTGTGACTGGGTGGTGCAGCCCGGATCTGGCCTAGAGACTCACTCCACCCACCCTGGCCCACTGCTTTTGCAAGGACGCCTTTCAAAGTATTTAGCAGTGCACAGTTGGAGCCTGAGCTTGGCGGTCCCCACTGGGTGGGCGCTGCCCCTTTAGTTGCTGCCCCAGGGAGGGGCCAGGGTGATGGGCAGCACCCAGAGGGCTCAGAGCAACTTTGCCAACTCGCAGCTTTCCCCACAGCCACAGTGAAGACCGCCCTGTCCTCCTGCCTAGAGAGGAGGCAGGTGCCAGGGTTCCCCACATCCCCTGAGAAGCTGCCTCCGAGACCTGATTCCCACCCCCGCTCCACATCGAAGACAGGATCTGGAAGATGTTGGGACCACTAGCAGCTGTGGAGAAGCGGCAGGAGGGACACCATGGGGACAGCTCAGATGCCCGCACTTCCATGTGCAGGCCAGATGCAGGACAGGGGGCAGGAACCACATCAAAGCAGCCAGCACCAGGCCAGAGTGGGAGGGGACTGGGGAAGTGTACCGCAGGGTGATAAAAACCCAAGCCCTGCGGGTCCAGGGCCAGCGAGGAACAGCCTGGACAGTGGGGGACAGCCAGATAGTGGCCCAGGCAGGCCTGGGTCCAAGGTGATGCTAAGAACTTGGGGGAACTCCAGCATCTCTAAGCCTGAGGGTCTGGGCTGGGCTCATCAGCCAGCCGGGCCACAGCAGGGCAGCAGCGCCACCATCACAAGCAAGGGAGAGAGAGTCACCACGCCTCACAGAGGCTAGAAGCACAGGCTCTGCACCTGGAGGGCCTGGGCTCAAATCCCAGCTCGACCAATCACCAGGATATTTAGCTTCTCTGGGCCTCAGTTTCCCCATCTATAAAATGGGAGCAATAGTGCAGGGTTGTTGGGTGGCTGGCATGTGTTTGGCACAATGTGTAGCACGTAGCGAGTGCTCCATAAATGTTACTCAAATGCCTGGGGCAGCCCTCGGCTGTGATGGACAAAGCGGGTGGGTAAATATCTCAGTCTCTGCGCTGCTCTGAAGTGTTTGTCCTACACGGTCCCCCAGAGTCCCCAGCAGGATGGCGGCTCAGCTCTCACAACTGTGATCTGCCGCTGGACACACCCTTGTTGGCTTCCTCCCACCCGTGTCTCACTGGCCCACCCGCCTGCCTCCAGAACACGCTCCTCAGCCTCACATTGCGGCCTCAGGACCAGCCGAGCCTCACAGGTGACTGTAACAGCCACTGACAGCACCAGCGCTCGACGCCGCTGCTCAGGCCTCAGTTCAAAGCCTGCTCTGCCTCGTGCACCCGCGACCTTGGGCCAGCGACGCCATGTCTCTGAGCCGCAGTTCCACATCTGTACAAGGCAGACGACAGTGGCAGCCACCCGCTAGGCTATGTGTGAGGACTCACTGTGTTCTGTAGGTCTAGCGTTCAGCACAGACCCTGCCACTCGACAAACGTGAGCATTTTTGTTGCAGTGGTCAGACCCAGGGGCAGCTCTGCGGGCGAGAGTGCCACACAGTCGTGCAGGGCTCCGTGCTTGGTTTAACGCACTCTGATCGCTGTCTTGAAATCCTTAATGATTTTTGCATAAAGGGCCCTGCATTTCCATTTTGCACTGGGCCCTAAAATTACGCAGCTGGTCCCAGGGAGAGCTCTCTGGGCGGCAGCTTCTGCATCTGTCAGATGAGCATGGGAACACGGTAACCCTCCCCGCAGGAGTGCCGCGGGGCAGAGGAGGGTGTGCCTGTGAAAGTGCCTTCTCATAAAAAGAAAGATGACCCGACGGAAACGCTGGCAAAGGGTCTGAGTAGATACTGCTCCAGAGAAGATGGGCAGGTGGCCAACAGGCACGTGGAAAGATGCTCCCCATCGTTGGCGTTAGGGACGTGCAGATCAAGTCCACAACAGGAGAGCAGTTCCTACGGACTGCAGCGGCTCTCGTCACAAAAAGACAGGCAATAGCCAGTGGCGGCAAGGACGTGGAGAAATCAGAACCCTCTTGCAGTGCCGTGGGCACGTAAAACGGTGCAGCCACTTTGGAAAACGGTCTAGTGGTTCCTCAAAGAATAGAGTTACCAATGAACCAGCGATTCTACTCCTAGGCAAATATCAAGAGAAACAAGAATATATGTCCACCCAAAAACCTTGTACACAAATATTTATCACAGCATTATTCATAACAGCCCAAAGTACAAACAGCCCGAGTGAGCCGACGAAGGGATGAACCAGACGTGGTCTGTCCACGCGTGGGGCATGGTTCAGCCATGAGGAGGGAGCGCTGACGCCGCACGGACGGACCTGCAGACGCGGTGCTGACTGCGTGTGAGATTCCGTTTATACGAAATGTCTAGAACTGAAAAGGCCATGGACACAGGAAGTGGATTAGCGGTTGTCAGGGGCTGGGGGTGAAGTGGGGAGAAATGGGGAATGTCTTAGTTCAGGCTGATCTAACAAAATACCACCGACTGGGTGGCTTAAAAACAGGAGAAATTTATTTCTTACAGTTTTGTAGGCTGAGAAGTCCAAAGTCAGGGTGCTGGCAAGTTCAGAGTCTAGTGAGGGCCATTGTCTCCCTGTGTCCCCCCCAAGAGGGCGAGGGGTCTCCCCCAGCCTCGTCTGTGAGGACATTCATCCCACCCAGTCACCTCCGGAAGGCCCCACCACCCGATGCCGTCTCATTGAGGGTAGGGCTTTGACACACGGATTTTAGGGGGATACGGCGCTCAGTTGTAACAGGGAGTGGAGCTGATGGATACAGGGTTTCTTTTGGGGGTAATGAAAATATTCTAAAAGTGGTTGTGGAGCTGGTTGCAGAGCACTGTGAATGTACAAAAATATTGAATGGCGCACTTCCAGTGGGCGAGTTGTAGAGTATATGAATTCTATCTCAACAAAGCTGCTATATGTAGAGAGAGCAGCCTTATATATATGTTTAAATATATGTGTTTAAACATACACATGCTTATATATAGCAGCATATATATACACACACGCACACACATATATATGTTTGAAAGTGCTTTGCAAACTCTAAAGTGCCAGACAGTGGCTGTTACGGTGATGCTCGCAACACGGTGCCCCGACCACACACGTATGTACACACACTTACGTACACACATGTATACACACACACCGACTCTCTCTCTCACGGTCCCGGCTGCCTGTGTGCCCGGCCTGGGCTGCTCCCCTGTTGCATTCTCTGTGTTTATTCCTCGTTCTTGGGAAAACACATTCGCTGCCAGCCCCTGCCGGGAGTCCCCGAATAAACATACCAACCAGGAGGAGCCGAGGGTCTGGCCGGAAGTCCTCCTTCCTGCCGCTTGCACCCCCTGCGTTCTGGGGCAGAAACAGGTCAGCAAGAGTCCCCAGTGGGGACGCGATGTAGACCCTCCTCAGGGCAGGGTCCGCTTTCTGAGCCAAGAGGCAAAGAGCTTTCTTGCTTTGGTTCAGGTGACAGAGGACCAGACGGTGGGGCCCAGATGGGAGGCTTCCCAGGGCAGTCAACATGCAAATAAAGGTGTGTTGACCCCATGGGATGGTCTCCCCTCAACCTCTCCCCACCCCGTCACTCTCCCTCTCCCCCTCTCCTCCACCCCCTGTGTTGGCATGTGTCTCTCTCTGACTCCAGTTCTCACCCCACAACTGCAAGATGGCAGCTGTGCCTCCAGACATCACACCCAAGTTCCTGGCAGGAAGGAAGGGTAGAAGGAATATTAATCAATGTCTCAAAATATTTTTCCAGATATTTTTGACAGGAGCAAAAGCCTGACATGTATCTGAATGCTTCTTGTTTTACCTGTGAACCCCCAACCACCACCTCCAAAGAGGATTTTATATTTTACCTACTCAATTTTCTCCTCTCTTCTGTGCTCTACGAACAGCCCAGCCTGTTCCTAGGATTTTGAGAATACAAGTGGGAGAATTAATGGACAGGGACAGAGGGACTAACTCAGGGCAGAGAGTTTTGGAATTTGCGTCAGTTCTGGTCCTCGG
Organism: Lepilemur ruficaudatus; assembly: GCA_963574885.1. Classification (NCBI taxonomy): domain Eukaryota; kingdom Metazoa; phylum Chordata; class Mammalia; order Primates; family Lepilemuridae; genus Lepilemur; species Lepilemur ruficaudatus. The sequence continues at coordinate 12,499 of CAUYRT010001414.1, forward strand.
GCTCCCCCTCGTCTGCTCTACTCCTCCCGTATCGAGTGTTTGCTTCCTGCTATTTGTTCACTCACTCACGTGCGTGGTCACTTACTCCCTTCCCAGTGTTAGCCAGAACCCAGCGGCTTCACAGAGCCCTCAGCAGCTGTGCCGCGACTGTCTTGTACTTGCCATTCTCCCCCGTGAGACGGGAGCTCCTGGGGTCCCTCGGGGCCAGGAGTCCCGTGTGTTGCGAGTTTGTCAGATATTCGGGGATGGGATGCAGGGACTGTGCCGTGATGCTTCCCAGGGGAGGATCCTGGCTGGGAAAAGCTCAACCAATCAGAAATCTCTGGATTAGAGGAGATGTTAATGGACCCGCAAGGGGGTTTTTCTAGGCTCAGTTGCTTGCTGCACAGAAAGCCAAACACCGAGATAACGAGGATTGTCAAGGGAGAAAGAAAATTTATTGCAGAGGACGTCAACGGGGAGGTGGAAGGAGTGTGGACTGCCTCCCATCCGCCTCCCCCAAGCAGGTGGGGTCGGGTGCTTCTCTAGTGGTAAAATGAATAACGTAGGGAGCGAGTGAGCCTGATTACACGTTGGGTGGAGTGAAGGGCACGCAAGTGCAGTGGGAGTCACGCTGGCCCGTACATCGCATGATCGAAAAGTAGGGAATGAGCCCCACCCGGGGGTGGAGATTTTAGTAGTATAATGAGCTGCGGGCTAATATTGGTCATTGTTTTGGTCTTGTGCGCAGGTGGGACGTGGGGACACGTGCTCAGCGTGTCCTCGGGCACGATCTGTGACGGGGTGCCGCTTGTCTCATCTTCTCTGAACAAACAGTGCAAGGCCTCGCACTTACCTCATTGCTGCAAAGAGTTTCCGTTGTTTCTGAGTTGGGGGAAACTCAAAAGGGAACGGATCAGTGAAACAGCACAAAGCTCTGGTCAGCAAGTCCTACTGGCCTGGGAACTTGAAACGGAAGAGAACTGCAATAGGGTGTTTTTGTTTAGAGAGACGGGGTTAATGTACACTCTGTCCACCTTTCTCCACGACCCCTTGTGGTTGCACATCTTGCTGAGACACTGGGCCTGTCTCTCCACCACAGTCAAGACCCGTGAACTTGATGGTCTCTCTTTAGCACCTGCAGTTCTTACAAAGCTTGGAGCATCACCCTGAGTGCAGGAGGCAGGTGGAGAGGCTCCTAGGAGACCGGCAGGCTCTGCCCTCACCCAGGACCTGCTGGGCGAGCCCTCAGCTTGTCCTCCGCTTGCTGCGGAGCGTGGATGTGCCGGTGCTGGGGAGAGGCAGGAGCAGGTTTAACGGGCAGGCTGACGAACTGAATTTCAGTTAATTGTGGTCTCTGCTCTGGTTTGGCTGCGGTTTGCCCCCATAAAAACCCACGTTGGAATCTGAGGCCGGTGTAGTGTTGTTGGGAGGTAGGTGGCTTCTTGCTCTGGATTCATTCCCATGAGAGTGGGTTGTTAAAAAGAGACTGGCTTCCTGGGTTTCTCTGGCACTTTCTCTCTTTGATCTCAGGGGGTCTCTCTGCGCAGGCCCGTTCTCCTCCCCCCTTCCAGCATGAGTGGACGCAGCCTGAGGCCCTCAGCAGACGCAGCTGCCCAGTTTGAACTGTCCAGCCACTGGAATTTGAGTAAACCTCTTTTCTTTAAAAATCGCCCGGCCTCAGCTATTCCGTGATGGCAACACAAAATGGGCTGGGACAGTCTCGCTTAGCTAAAGGCCTACCCGTCCCTGTGTCCCCCACGTCACACAGGGTGCCCTCAGCAGAGTGGGGATAAGTCCCACTGGCGCAGGGTCACTAGGTCCCCGAGGAGTATCAAAATAAACATGATAATAAGAAGAACAATAATAACACCAGGCGTTATGCACTATTATGTGTACATTATCATAATCTGCTAAGCACATGGTATTTATTTTCTTTTAATCTTTGCTCAACAGCCCTATGAAGTAGGTGCTATAATTGCATGCATTTTGCAGATGAGGAAACTGAGGCTCCTGGAGGCCAAATAATCAAATAGCCAATAAGCGGGTGGACCTGGGACCTAATCGTCAAGGCACAAACAAGATGATGATCCCCGCCTCTGCCACACCACCCTCCCCAGCCCTCCAGCAACTGCCTTGAGCTGGGCATCGCCTCCCTGTTTGGGTAGATCAGTTTAGTCTAACATGTGCGTGACTGCTAAGCTCAAGGCATCCCAAAGACATTTGCCTTTTTATTTAAAGTGCTAGTTCATCCAAGTGCATGCTTCATTGGTAGACTGCAGAGAAACATCAACTAAATAAATAAAAGGGCACCACCCAGTGCTCACCCTCACGGGGCAGACCAGGGGTGCAGAGAAAGGCAGGCCGCCTCCCACCTCCCGCTGCAAGCGCCCCTGCAGCAGAGGCGGTGAGAACAGCACTTCCAGCCCTGCCCTTGGCCGTGACTAAGTCCTTCCAGGCTCTTCCATGGCGGCTGTTACTCTCCAGCCCTGACTACCAGCCTGCTCTCTGCACTTCCAGGTCTTGTTTGGACTGGAACAATTTAAAATGCTGTCTTATAATTACAGAGGTTGCGCGGGCGGGGGCTGCGCTGCCAGGAGGCCACTGGACTTGCACGTCTCTGCTGCAGCCGGCAATTTCAGTAATGATAGTCATGCTCACCGTTTATCTTTGGGGTTTCCAGAAATATAGGGACTTTTCCAGACACTCACGGGTGTCTGACATGAGCGATTCGGTCTGCAGGGTTTCTGAGGCTGTGAGGGCGCCCGCCCTCCCTGGACGAGCTGGGGCACTTTCTGTGGCAGTTCAGGGAACACCAGACTCAGACGGGTTCAGACAGTCAGTGCAGCAAAGGAGACTCGGCCCCGAAGGCTGGAGAAAGAGTCTTCCCTGGACTGAGGGGTTTCCTGGGGTACAGGACTTTCCGTTTTAAAACCAGCGAGTCCTGGGCAAACCAGGTTGATGGATTGCCCTACTCCCCCCAGTTTCCATGGAATTGAACATATGAATTTTTCTTTGTTCCATCCGGAGCCCTTTCTTAAAAGGTAACAGTTACGTTTTTAAACCTGAAGACTAGGAACGGAAGCGGAGACAACAGCAGGTGAAAGGTACCCACACAATCCTGGAAGGTAGAAAGAAATCAGTGGGGACACCCCATAGTCCAGCAGAAAAGCTGACCCCTAAAAAGTGTGGACTGGGAGACAGCAGGAAGCCCAGATAATCAGGCTCTTAATCCCGTCCCCTCCCTGGAAGGAGGCGGGAGGACTGTCTCGAAGAGAGACTGACCTGAGACTCTCCAAAGCCAGCAACGCTGATGGCAGCGTAGTGACGGGCAGGGGACACGGTGGCCAAAACAGGACTCGTAAGTGCCCGTCGCTGTGGGACGTGGGGAAGACCTTGCCCCTGTCTCCCAGCACAAGGAGCCAGCGCCACAACACACAAGCGGAAACACTAGCACGTGGAAGTAAGGACAATGCAGGGGAAGGAAATACACGTAAGTAAAAACAGAAAACATCGCTAATGCTCTCACAAAATTAAAGAGTACATTCATGGAACAAGAAGAAAAAGATCCTTCCGAGAAGCAAGAGTGCAGCCCTATAGAACAACTGAAAGATAAGGGTGAAGAAATACCCCAAAGCTTAGCATAAAAACACAGAAATAGAAAACTAGAAGTAAGAGAAGTAAAATTAGAGGGTCCGCTCTGGAACCTGACTTTGAACTAGTTGGAGTTTCAGACGGAGAAAACGGAAAGGAGGGGAAATTATCATCCCATTAAAGTTTTTCAGAAAACTGGAGACAAAAGGTACTGCATGTTTTTGTGGGGAGCAAAGGCCCCTGCCCCCATAAAGGTTCGCTGAAAAATCACTGACATGAGGCAGATTGATTAATAGGAGGAAAAGGGTACAAATTTATTTTTAAACACGTAGCCACAGGAGCCCTCAGAAGGAACATTCAAAGATACAGGGGAAATTGTCCATTTTTATGCTTAGGTTCAACCAGGCGTGGACAGCTGTGCAGAAAGGGGTATGTCTGATGCCAACAGGCCGAGTGAGGGTGGCAGCCAGTCTCCGTCTCGATTGTGCTTGTCCTCCTGCCGGGCGTCACCTCCTGCCGGGCGTGGGGCAGGGCCCTTTCTGGAGTGGGGTCTTGCAGTCAAACGAGGTAGGTCCCATAATTACTTTATGGCCAGTTTTAAATGATTATTTAGAAAAATTTTAGGTTTTATGGCTGGCTTTCAGGGAAAGGGGTTTTGGCTTTTATGACCAGCCTTGGGGAAGAGGGATTCTGGTTTCTGTGGCCTCTGAGAAGAAATGATGGACTGAGAGGCAGGAGGAAAAGGGAAGGTCAGAGAAGAACTCTTGCTCCAGAGGCCTTCATTTTGGGGTACTGCTTTTTGTGGCCCATCATTTTCAAAGAGAACGAAAGGGGGAATTTCATATACAAATGAACAGAATTCAGAGTAGCCCCAAACTTCTTAACAGCAACACTGGAAATATTGCAGCTATGACGAGCACAGAGCCAACCTCTGTTAGCCTTCAGACATCTGGAGGAAAATGACTCGCAAACTAGAATTGGATTAACAAAGTGTGAGATAAAAGAATGGCATTTTATTCTTAAAAGTTTTAAAAGTTACCTCCCACGTGTCTCAGCCCAGACATCTCCTGGAGAACTTGGTCTCGTGACACAGCAGGGTGAACCACGAAAGAGGAAGGTCCAGGGTCCAGGAATGGGCGCCCATCACGGGGGAAAGTGGTGATGGTGGTGATGATGGTGGTGATGGTGTTGGCAGGATGGTAAGGATGATTAAACACTTGATCCATGCTCCCCTTGAGCTAGACACACTTCTAAGCACTCTACATATTAACTCATTTAATCCTCATAATAACTCTATGAGGCTGAAAATGGTTATAAATCCCATTTTACATGTAAGAGAACCAAAACAGAGAGATTAAGTAACTTGCCCCAAATCACACAGCTAGCTAGTCATGGAGCCAGGGTACAAACCCAGGCAGCCAGAGCGTGTGCCCAGTCCAGATGGCAGGCAGTCATCCAAGGTGGGTCTGGGGGCCTGGGAGAACATTTGTGATCTTGTGAGTGAAGAGAGGAGGCTACAACATTGAGTATAATCCCTTTTATATTAAAAAAAAAAACAGCAACAACAAAATCGTGGAAGTATTCATAGAAAAACAATCCAGAAGTAAGTACAGCAAATACAGCATTTTGCATCTGGTGGGAGGAGAAGGTTGGATTTACGGGCAGTTTTCACCTTTGTCTGTACGTTGTTCTTGATTTCTGAATTGAGGGCCAAGAACGACAAATGTGAACTAAAGGAACATTGTGATGTTGGGCCGTGGGCAGCGGAGAAATGCTCACGGGGTGATACTAAAGGCGAGACCCACAGCCGACGGCAGGGACAGGAAGGTCACAGCTGGGCAAGGCTGGGAGGACGAGCACCCACATGCCCGGGGCTCACGGGCCCGCTCCGGCCAAGGACACGTGGGCAGAGGCAGCAGCAGGTCTCTGTGCTCACTGGCTCCAGGTGGGCGTCATGTGCCAGGTGTGCCAGGCCCCGCCACCGCTGTCACACCTGCACAACCAGATGTTGAGCCCACTGGACTATTCATACCCCTCGGAATGTCATCAACCTGGCTGGGAAGCAAAGACCTTGGCAATTTCTCTGAGGCCCAGGGCCGCTGCCCCATCTCGGCCAAGGGCCACCGTGAGGACACTGTCCAGCCTTATCTGCAGGCCCGCTCCAGAGATAAGGGCCCCGCTTGGCCCCACTAATGGTGTTATTTTAGGGACCACTCAGGGGACAGGCCGGGATGGGGGCCCAGGTCATCTGTCATCCTTTCCTTCATCGACATGCCAAATAAACGTGGGTGGAACAAAGACCAGGGCCTGTTTGGAGCTGGAAGTCATCCTCTCCGAAGGCGGCTGGGAAAGGAATTTGCTCCCAGCAACTATTTCTGTCCCTGTCACAGCACCTCCGGGTGCCCCCGCCCGGCCACCCACCCACCGGGCAAGGTGACCTTGAGGTGTGGAAGGGCAAAGCAGCTGCCGTCTAACTTTTGGCTAAGGGCAGGTGTAAGATGCTTTATGCTAAAACCTCCTAAAATAGAGATCTCGGATCTGGATTCAGTTAGAAAGGGTCGGAGCTCAAATATGTAATTTCTCTGCTGGCTTTAGCATTTGAAACCATTTTTACTCAGCATTTCTCTGACTTAATTAAGTCAGATACTCGCCATCCAGGGTCAAGTACGAGGGTGTGGGCCTCTGAGCGGACGGTGGCCCGAGTGGCCGCCCCCACCCCCCACCTCCACCTTCACCCGCAGCGGCCCCTCCACACACACGTAACTCATCCCCAGAATTATTTAGTCTGCAACTCGGTGGCTTGCTTGTGGCATTAAACAATGACGTGAGTCTGAGCGCACACGCATCTAAGGTCAGATTCGTCATCCTTAATTTCCCCAGCCACTTCTTTTTAGAACAAAAGCAGAGGCGGCGGCTCCGGGGTTGGGAGGCAGGTGGGCGGGCGAGACCACCGCTCTGGGGAGCCCGCTCCTGGGAAACCTGAGGAACCTTCCACGGTGATCCCAAAATGCTGCCCAGAGCTGCCAAAGCAGCCGGTGGGGGACAGGGGGCCAGAGGGCCCTGACGCTGACCTTGATCTGGACGGGGGAGGCCTGGAAGATTGGGACGCAGGCCCCTCCAGGGTCAGTCGGCCATGGGGGACAGAGCCCGTGTCGCCTGATCCCCGGCCTGTGAATAACAAGGGCGTTTATTCACCCAAGTGTCCGGGAAGCGCTGCCGTGTGCCGAGCCGTCCAGAGTGCGAGACACACAAGCCACGCTCCATGAGGTGGCCCGTTTGTTGGATGACAGTAGCGTCAGGGAGGGAAGCAAGTGGCAAGAGAATGAGGTGCCGGGAGGAGGCTCAGTCATCAGTGAGGGTCAGGGGAGGACTCTGGACAAGGTGACTTTGGGCAAAGACCTCGAGGAGCTGAGCGAGCATCCCTGCAGCTGTCTGGGGGACAGACTCCTCGCCCAGGGCAGAGCCAGTGCAAAGGCCCTGAGGCAGGAGCCTCCTGGGGTGTGCAGGACACAAGGACGGTGGCGCTGCTGCAGCAGAGCGAGTGAGGGGACAGAAGGAGATGGGTGGGGTTTTGGTGGGCTGAATAATGGCCCCTCAAAGATGCCGCTCTCCTAATCCCTGGGACTGTGGATGGCGCCTTACAGAAGATAGCATGTTACTGTGTATGGACTGTTTCACTCACAACGCTTTTGAAACCAAACGTGTGGGGTGTTTTTCTTACGACAACCGATTCTCCAACTCTCTGGACACCAACTGGGCGTCCTACAGTTCAACTCAATTCTGACACTAACTATCCAGATGTAGCACAGACCCCATGGCTTAAGGCTGGGCCCCACAAGACTTGCCCCCAGTTCAGATGCCAACAGAGAGTCCAGGTTGTCACCTGCGCTTTCGACTGATCAGCTGTAAATCAGGGGTTCCCACAATCCCTTCCTTGGGTTTGATAATTTGCTAGCATGGCTCACAGAACGCAGAAAACACTGAACTCACACTGACCAGTCTATTATAAAGGACACACTCAGGAACAGCCAAGTGGGCAGTGTGCGGGGGGCCGCAGAGCTTCCACGCCCTCCCCAGGTGCAGCACCCTCCCAGGACCTCGACATCTCCACCAGCCGGAAGCTCCCAGGGCCCCATCCTCTACGGTGTTTATGGAAGTTAATTACGTAAGTGTGATCGATTAAATCATTGACCGTTGGTGATTAGGTCACCCCCTAGCCTCTCACCTGTCTCCAGAGGAGGTCGGGGTTGGGGCTGAAGTTCTGACCCTCTGATCACAGGGTTGGTCCCACTGGCCATTCAAGAGCCATCTAATTAGCATAAACTCAGGTATGGCCCAGAGAGTGGCAAAAGATGCTCCAATCACCCCTATCAGGAAATTCCAAGGGTTTCAGAAGCTCTGTGCCAGGACCCAGGGACGAAGACCTGATATGTGTTTTTTAAGGTGTCGCAGATAGTGAAAAAACACTTTGCAGGTGTGATGAAGTTAAGGATCTTGAGATGGGAGATGGTCCTGAATTGTGTGGGTGGGTCCCGGGAGAGGGTCCGGGAAAGAGCTATGAGTGACGGGGGTCTGGGTGAGAGAGGCGGGCAGACCCCGTGCTGCTGGCTTTGGAGATGGCAGGAGGGGCTGCAAGCCAAGGAATGCAGGGGACGCTAAAGGCTGCAAAGACGCCTCGGAGCCTCCAGCAGGATCCAGCTCCTTTTAGACTTCAGACTATAAAAGAATAAATTGTGTCATTCTAAGGCACTGAGTTTGTGGCCATTCATTACTGCGTTCATAGGAAGCTAACACGGGGAGTGGGCAGATCCTGCAGCGTCTTCTGGTGGTTTTGCTATCAGCAAGGTGGGAGCCCTTGGGGCACTTTGAGCAGAGGACTCCAGTGTAATAGGATCACTTTGGCTGCCGCAAGAAGCCAGGGCTGTGACCAGCGCTCTGCTTATGTCACCGGGGGTCTCTGGGAGGCAGGGTGAGGGCTCCGACCCCCACTCCTTCATGCAAGGAAGTGGACCCCACACCTCAAGACCCGCCCAGGGCTCCAGTCTCCTTGGCTGCTTCCAGCCTTTCCAATGCAGTGGTCTGCAACTGGGAACCATTGTGTCCCCTGGAGGACATGTGGCAAAGTCTGGGGACATCAGTTTGTCACAGCTGGGGATGCTACTGGTATCCAGTAGGTAGAGGCCAGGGATGCTGGGAAATACCCTGCAATGCACAGGATGGCCCCCCCGACAGAGGATGGTCTGACCCCAAATGCCAGCAGGGCCGAGGCTGAGAGTCACCTCTTGTCCCCGAGCAGGCCTCCTCCGACCCTCTCCCTTGGGGTCTCCCTCGTCCCTTTAGGCTTGGGGTGTTTATGCACCGGGGCTTCCGTGCATTCCATCATACAGGCCTTTGTACACACCCGTGTCCCCTTTCTCACACGCTCCTCAACCGTCCTCATTCCAGGGCATGTTGTTTCCCTCTGGGGCCCTTTACCCAACACTCGCCATCACCGCCCCTTCCCCGATTGCTTCCGTACCGACCTGTCCTCGCTGCCACTGGAAGAGCCATCTGAGAGCGCGGCCCTCCCCTCGCTGTTGGCCCACTGCCTGCGGCTCGCAGATGCTCGAAAAGGACATGTCGAAGGACACCCGTAGCAGAGACCGAAGTGGACTCCGAGTCCTTGCTCCGGCCACAGGGCCCAGGGCAACATGAGAACGTGGGGCCCTTGTTCAAAAGTTATTTATAAATTCAAGACGGCAGCAGCAGAACCTGAAACCAAACTTGGGCCTTCCGGAGCACAGAGCCCCTGGTAACTCCCGGCTGCCGGTAGTTTGTACTCACCTTGCAACCCCGCCGCCGGTGCTGGGCCGGTGACGTGTGGACACACTCAGTCCTCACACCAGCCTCCAGCCAAAGTGGGGCCAGCTCGGGGCCCTGCATTCTGCCTGAGCCTGGCCCCACCTCGGCCCCCGCTGGAGAGCCGAGTCTGGTGGGGGCTGGGAGGAGCACGGAGCCCCGGCCCAGGTGCAGGCCGCCTCTGCCCACACAGCTGCCGCAACTCCAAAGGCTCCGGAGAGTTCTGTGTTTTTCCTGTTCTATTTTTATTTCCTCAAATCTGAGACCAAGGGAGGCCAGTGCCAAAGTCCTGAAGGGGTCTGAGCTGGAAGAAATTGATCCACAGATGAAAGAGGTCGCCATGAGCGTCCTTGTCAGGGCTGGATGGGCTCCAGCCCAAGTGTGGAGCCGGGCCCCAGCAGAGGCTGGGTCCATCTTGCCCTCAGGTGCCCCTGTCTGGGGACTGGCCAGGGTCGCCACCACATTCCCCTCCCCTGCCCTGCAAGGCGCTGTTGCCGTTAGCACTGTGTGAACGGTGCCCTGGGCTTGTGCAGGGTGCAGTCCGTGCCAAATCCTGACGTTCAGCCGACATTTAATGGTGCCACTTCCCCTCGCCTGGGCCTCGGTCTGCAGCCGGAAGGGCAGTCTGTGCAGAGAGCTCTCAGGCTCGCAGTGAGCGCACGGCGGGGGGGGGGGAGCGTTTGTTGGTGCCTTGGGCAGGGTCCCTGGCCCAGAGGGAGTGCTCAGAAGCTTGTGCGTGGTCTGCAAAGATTCAGACAGGCCATTCTCTCACCTTCCCAGGTCACACACAGGAGTAGCTGGGGTGAGGAGTGGCTTTACAGATAATTTTGAGACTACAGCTAACGATTCCTGGTACTTAAGACTCACAACTCAAATTGCTCAAATCCTTTGGTGGGGTGGGAGGCTTCTTAGCGGGAGGAGAACTGGGTTCAGCTGTGGGCCCTGGTATCTTATTGTGCACCTACTGTATGCCAGGTGCTTTATTGCCAGTGTAACCCGAGATGCGCAATGCAGCTGAGGTACTTCAGGAAGCAGAACTCTAAGAGGAATCCCAAGATTTCTGCCGTCTGTATAATCTCCTCCCCTGGAGTGAATACGGTGGCTCTCACGCCCAAAGGTGAAGGGATTCTGCCGATGTAACGAAGGCCCCTAATCAACGGACTTTGAGTTAATCAAAGAGATTATCCTGGGGGTTCTGACCTAACCAGGTGAACCCTTGGAAGAAGTTAGAGTTCCCCACTGGCCTCAAAGAATGAGCTGCCACGTTGCCAGAGGCTCACCAGGAAAGGGCCGGGGAGAGGCCTCTGGGAGCTGAAGGTGACCCTGGCCGACGGCCAGCAAGAAAATAGGGACCCCAGTCCTACAACTGCAAGAATCTGAGTGTGGCCAAACCCCGAATGAGCCTGAACGAGGACCGTGCGCTCCAGGTGAGAACGCAGCACCGACAGCTTGCTTCCAGCTGTGTGAGATCCTGGGCGGAGAGCACAGGCAAGACCTGCCCAGACTCCCGGCCCGTGGAGATGTGAGAGAAAAACGGGTGAGGAGTTACGGTACGAAGTTTGTGGTGGTTGTTATGTGCATAGAAAACTAGCGCAGATAGTTAATTGCCAATAGCCAGTATCCGTAAAACTCTGGTGGTACTAGGACCCTGGCTTCTGATTGGGGCTGTGCATGTTGCCACCTAGAATGAAAGTCTATAGTTCCCAGTTTCCCTTGCAGCTCAGTGTGACTGTAATTTTGCTGAATGAGAGGTGAGTGGACCTTTCGTGTCTGATCTTTGGAAGGGTTCCTTAAAGGAAGCACACAAGCCTAGAACATAGAGATGACAGCTGGTCCTCCAGCAGCCATCTTGGACCATGAGGTGGCTTGTGAAGACAGAAGCCACAGATTAAGACAGCAGAGCAGAAAGACAGGTGCCTCAATCCCCCAGGGCACAGTACTGTGCCTACCAAGGATGGCCGACCTTCAGACTTCTTTTAAATGAGAGAGAAACTTTTATCTTCTTTAAGCCACTATTATTTTGGGTTTTTCTGTTATATACAGCTGATCTGAAATATCCCAAATAAGAGTAGGCACTCACAGATGAGGAAACTGAGGCACAGAGAGGGGAGTAAGTTGCTCAAGGTGGACGACCAACAGCTAACTAAGAGGCGGGGCGGGCTCTGTGCTGGAGCCGACCCCGGGCCCCTCCCCCAGCACGCGCTGCCTCTTGCTCTGTGGCTTGAGGATTCTCCTCCACCCCAGATGAACATTTGTAAGAAGGCGGCTTCCCCAGGGGAAGCGAGTGTTTGTCCTCTCAGCCGCCTCCACACGTGAGCCTAACTGGGTGCCGCTTCCCGCTCCAAACACCGGGCAGAGAGGGCCTGGACGCTCGCCCCTGCGCAGAGGAGGAGCGGCTTGACGGGTGCAAGACGGGATTACAGTGCTCCTTACTCCTGAAACCCTCCTCATGCCTCTCACCCCCCGTCCCCCGGGCCCCGCCATCATGTCTCCTCCTGGTCTCGGCATGTCCTACGGCCCCCATTGCACTTTAGATGAAGCTCAAAGTCCCTGTGTGGCCCTCAGAGCTGTGCACAGCCAGCTCCCCTTCCCTCGCTGACTTCCCACCTGACTCACCTGCTCCCACCCACGGTTCCTCCAGCTGCCAAGCAGCCCACCTCAGGGCCTTTGCACATGCTCATCCCTTGGAAGGAAATGCTCTGCCCTTCTCACCGGCCCGCTGCACCCCTCACTCAGGTCTCAGCTGAAACGGCCTCCTTGGAGCCCCCAACCCCCGGCGCCCCGCCCACTCTCTCCCCTGCTCGCTGTGGCTTCCTGACACTCGTCACTGCCTGGCCTCTCCGTTAAATGCAGTAGAAGCAGTACCTGGGGTGGGGGTGGGGGACCCACAGTACTTTTAGGGGCCCACAAAAATATTTTAACGTCTTTTAAAATCAGAAGAAAAGAAATGAATGTCATTCAGCCTGGCTTATGTTCATTTTTACACCCACGAAGTCATAAAATGGAAATTTTATTATTATTTTTATGAGGGCGGTGGCCAGGGCAGTCACGGTGTGGTGCTGGTTACCGCGAGTTTGCTGTGCTTGCCCGGATGGATGCTTCCCTGTGCCCACTGCCTGCTGCGGGGCCCGCGCCAGCGAGTCGGGCGAGAGAGCCAGTGAGTGAGGGGACGATGAACACTCGGCCAAAGAGGAAGCGTGTGCTGCCCTCAGAACACCCCTTGCTCCTGGACAAGGCATCGCGGCTTGGTGCCCCCGGGCCCCTGTGGCCATCCGCATTTATGGCTGGCCTGATCCTTGAGGGTGGACAGTGGCCTGGAGCTCCTGCCCCGCTGCCAGCCCAGCCCACAGAGCGCGGCACCAGCGGTGGGCAGGTGGGAGGAGTTGGGGGTGGGGTGGGGCTGCTGCAGCACCTGCTCCAGCCGAGGGAGCTCCAGAGCTCACACTGCCCGGTGAGGACAGCTGCAGGGGCACCAGCCAGGGACAGTGTGAGGACCAGCTGCGGCTGGCCAGGGAAGCTCTGTGAGGCCCCTTTTCCCCTGGTGGGAAAAGCAGACAGGGCCTCGGGACAGTGACATGTAACTTTGCTCTAGTGGGGTGAATGGTGGCCTCCAAAAGATCTGTCCTCGTCCTAATCCCTGGAGCTGTGAATGGGACCTTCCTTGGAAAAGGGTCTTTGCAGACGTGATTAAGGCTCAAGAGATGAGGAGTCATCTCGGGTTATCGGGATTCTAAATCCACTGACAAGGAAACCTAGACAAGGCCACGTGTTGACAGAGGCAGAGACTGGGGTGACACAGCCACAAGCCCAGGAAAGCCTGGAGCCACTGGAGTCTGGAGAGGCCAGGAAGGACCCTCCCCTGGAGCCTCCGGAGGGAGGGCAGCCCTGCTGACACCTTGACTTTGGACCTCTCTCCTCGGGACCTTGAGAATGAATTTCTGTCGTGTTAGCCACCAGAGTGGTGATTTGCTACGGCAGCTCCAGGAAACTCACACACTCGCCGTCTCCAAAGGATCTGAACAGAGGGCAGGGTCAAATCATACGTGGGGGTCTCTGCTGCAGAGGGCCCCAGCGGCCACGGCCACCTTCCCAGCCAGGCCCGCACAGCACACCGCTGTCACCAGGCGGTGGAGGCGAAGGCAGAGGAAAGGGCTACGAGTGGGCAAGGTCCGCGGTGCGGCAGGTTAGACCGTCAGCCCCGCCACAGGGAAGCTCACGGTTGACTGCCAGGCTCCCAGGTGGGGGCCGCAGGCTCTGTGGCAGGAGGGGGACCACGCCGAGCACTGGGGCCGGGGAAGGACACCGGGAGGGTCAGAGCTGGGGCCAGGGAGCCCGTTTCACCTGCAGCCCCAGGAGACTCCAGCTCAGGTGAGCCTGGGTTGAGCCCAGGCTTAGGGGGTCACATTCCAGCTCCAGTAGCTAGTAGCTGGGGGACTTGGAGGAAGTTCCTTCACCTGTCTGTGCCAACCAGTGGGCAGGACCGAGAGCACAGGCAAGAAAATGCCCCAAAGGGAAAATGAGCAAAAGAGGCAGAAACCAGGGGTGGGGAAAGATTAGGCAAAAGGTTACATGCATGCGCTGTAACCACAAACACATGTGCCTTACGGGGCCTGCCTGGGGCAAGGGACGGGGAAAAGGGCCAGAGGTGAACAAAAATGTCCTTCCTGAAGGGCCTGGTTCTCCCAGTCTAGCTTTTACTTTGCTCCTCTTAAGAGGAACATGGGTACAAATAAATAGTTATCTATAATTTTAAAAACAGGAAGTGACATTTGCCCCTTTGTATAAGACAATAGGGAGCAGTGGAGACTGCGGCATCGGCCGCCCCTCTGCTACAGCCCCACAGGGACCGGCCCAGGGTGGCCAGGCCTGCCAGTTTCTCAAGGGAAGCCAGATTTGGGACGGTTTCTGTTCACCCCAATCTTTTGATTTTTGAAAACATGTTGGCAATGAATTTGCATTTGAAAAATTAATATAAACACCAAGCAGGGGAATAAGGCATGTCTGCAGGCCACATCTGGACCTCCGGTTTGTGGCTCTGGTCTTCAGCCTGGAAAACAGAACAAAAGCTAAGCTGTGGTCAGGACAGTGACAGGAGGGTTTGGAAATCACAGGGGCTGGAACTTGTTAGGAGTGGCCGCTGCCTTTGAGGCCACAGGCGAAGAGGGAGCAGGCTGACCAGCGTGGGGCTGGATTCTAACGGCCGCCATCAGGGGACCTCAGCACACACTTCAAAGCGGAAAGGAGCCCAAATCGCTGTCCCAGGCTCTGAGCACAGCGTGGCACTGGGCCCCGTCCCTTCGCCAGGCCTGCTGTGGCCATCCACGTCTGCGTCCAGAGCTGGGCTCCTGCCGCAGTCCCCAGCTGCCCAAACCGTTTGCACTGGACAATGCTGGCTCTGCTTTCAAGTTTGGGTGTGCACCACCCGCCCTCTTCTCTCTTGTGCCTCTATTTTATTGGGATGACTAAATCTTTCAACTATGTTAGCAGTAAACACAGCTAATTTACCCCCTGCCTCTTTGAAACAGCTGCTGACAGCTGCACTATAATTCAATCAAGGATCTTTGTAGTGGAGCCTACCAAGTTCACGTGGTCGCTGGAGTCCATCTCTCCTGCCTGGAGCCCCAAACAGCTGCACCAAACAGTGACGCGCCCGCTTCTCTCCGAGGCCCGGACGATGAACAGCGTGTGAATGGTGGAGGGGAAGGCCGGGGCTGCTTAGCAGGCTGAGGGAACCTCAATGTCCAGGCGTGGAGAGAAAAAAACAGCACACACAGGCCCAAGAACCAGAACCAAATGTCTCCTTTTATTGCAAAACCAAACCCTTTTTATTTTGTCTATTTATACAGAATTTTCACTAAGGACCGCTCTACGCAAGAGCCGGGGTACATTGGTAATAAATAGTCTTAAATAAGAAAACAAACAGGTCGAAGGACAGCAAGCTCATCGTCCTGGACAAGGGATTAAAGGAGGGTTTTAAAAAGGCTTCAGATGGAAATAAATAATTTCTTTGTTTCATAACAACTATTTACATGTTTAAATGTACAAATGATGCGAACCAGAGGCTGGTTGGGTTGTTAAGTGGTAAGAAAACTTGCACCAAGGAGGAGTCCCACAAAAAAACTCCAGATCTCCCAACAAATGAAACAGAATATAACAAAAAATACACTTCCCCCAGTGACTAGGCAGAGTAAAGGCTGCAGCCCAAGCTACCGGAGAAGAAAAAATAAAAGAAAATAAAATCAGAGCCCCCAATGTTTCCAGGAACCAACTTAGTCAAGGCGGAGAAACAGTTCCCCACTAGCCCGAATTCCACAGGACACAAGCCTTCACGCATCACCTCGTTCCTTTTGCAGGTGCAGGAAATGTCCCAAACAGCCCAGCCCTCCCCAGGGCCTTGTGTTCGCAGCGGGGGCTGGGTGCACACCACGGATGGGGCCCACTGGCCAAGCAGAGGGGGCTTGTCCCCACATCCAGGTCCAAAATGCCACCTCCAAGTCAGGATGCTTGGTCAGGATGTCACCCTCGACACAGCTTCTAGATCCTTCTCTTTGCCATTCGAGTCCAGCACACCCTGCACCCATCAGACCTCCCACTTTGCTGCCTCTCCCTTACTTCAGGGAGCCAGTCTGTTTGCAGAGCCCGTAACAGAGCTCTACGCCCTCGCCAGAACGTGGCTTCGGAAGGCGGCGAGGGCCGAAGGACGGGGGCTCCGCTCAGAGAACTCAGCGGACACGCGGAGGCCCTGCCCCCCCTTCTCACTGAGCACCGGCCTTCCTGGGGCCCCTCAGCATCAGGGTCCCGCTGCAAGTTCCGTTTACTTGCCGTCCTGGTCCCCTGCGCAATGTCACGTGCTCTCCCACCACGGGGGCGGGCTGGAGAGCCAGTCTCGAGCGTCTGCCGACGTTTCCCGCGCCTACTTGAAGGTCAGCCACCGCACACCCGGCTGGACGAGGGAACACATTTTTCCTGCAAGGTCAACACCCTGCCCTCCTCCTCCTCTGAGCAAACATCTGCCCTTTCTCTTCCCCACCAGAGCTGGGATCTGGGTGAGGCTCGGTAAACACAGGGCCTCTGCAAGCCTCAGAACGAAACCTGAAACGCACCACCCTCCGCGGACACGGCTTCTGTTTGCGAATCAGAATAACCAAGACCTGGGGGAAAATTGTTTAGGAAAACGTATCTGTAACATCCTAACCATTTTCATCCATTCGTTTTATTGTGACATTTATTACAGGAACTTCCGCGTCAGTTTTCTTTCTGCACAGACACAAATGTGCCCACCCCTCGCCACGCCCCCTTCCCCTGCTGCCGGGTGGCCCGGCCGGCGGGCGGGTGCTCATAATTACCCCTGGGAACGAGTCCGGACACGGCCGAGACGTCACAGCCAGTGACCCTGGCCAGGCAATTTTTCTTTCTGGATGTTTTTTCTTGCTACGTTTTGCCTGCAGCAGCGTGTAGGATCTTGTCCGTGGGATGCCGCCGCCCGAACAGTGATCAAAAGCCACTTGCCGCTCAAACTCCTCCGTACTCTCACACCTGCACAGCTGGGGCGGGGGAAGGGAAAGTCTCACATAAGGCAGTCGGTCTGCGGGCTCCCTGCCCAGGCGGGCGGCCGAGGATCCAGGAAAAACATGGCCCCACAGGGTCTGGTTTCCAGGAGGGGCTAGTGGCAGCCACAGGCCCGGACCACCATGTTCCTGTACTTTTTCAGGATGACGTTGGAGCTGTCGTCGAAGTAGAGGACAGAGATGGCGTTGAGCTGCGTGGGAGCACAGCAGGGCTTGGGCACCGTCTCCGGGTTGATGAAGTGGACCTGGAACACACATGGAAATACTGACGCTGGGGACAGGCGGTGAGGCCCTGCTGTCGGCCTCCGTGTTTGCACAGGGAACAGTCACTGCCTAGGGGACCGCAGGTGGCCTTTGCCAAGTCAGCCCTGGTCTAAGCACTGGACACATACAACTCAGTTCTAGATCGTCCCTGTTTTACAGACGAGAGAACCAAAGGAGAGTCTTCCTAGCTGTATGCTGGGAAGTGACCAGATCAGATATTTGGGGCAGATAATTCCTTGCTGTGGCCCATTGGATGCTAAACAAAGGGACAAAATCCCTAATTCTTACCACTGCGGTTAGTTGGGAATAGTGTCATAATATCAAGTGTCACCCTGTGCTGGGCACGGTAATCTCATTATCACACCGAACCTCCCCCGTGACCCCACAGTTGAACTTGAACTATCCCCTGCGGGTCCCCCAGCCTCCCCATCTCCATCCCACCAGGTATCGGCCTCTTCTCAGCCTCTCCCCTGCTCTGGAACTTCTCATCTGTTTACCTGACTGTTTCATTTGCTGAAAAGGAAGCCCTGAGGCCAAGGACACATCTGTGCTGTCCTCGCAGTGTCCCCAGCTCCCAGTGTAGACACTCAGTCAACACAACAAACACCCGTGAATGACTGCACCAGGAAGCTCAAGGCTAAGAGGGAAGATGGGAGCCCTGCAAGGGCCACGTGACAAGCTCGCAAGCCCACTTGTCCCAAGGGAACGGGTGGCACTGAGGCCACAGTTGGGGACAGGCATGAAGATGACTCTCTGACTTACCCCAACAGCCCAGGACAATGGCCCCCAGGAGAGGCCAGGCCAGGGCTCCATGCTTTGGTAGGCACCCCTGAAACTGTGTCAATTACTTTTAAAATTAGAAGACATAAATGAACTTCGGAGTGGAAGATTACACTTCTAGCAATGAAGTCATAGAATATAATTCTTGATTTTTCTTTTTAATGGAGCAAGAGGCCCACAAAAGTCACATCACCCTGGGCAGAGATCTGCTTGGGCCCCGCAGCCTGCCCCGCCTGGCTGACCACACCCCGCCACATCGCGACACCCACCAGCGTCTGCACAATGGCGTGGTTGGTGGCGTTCATGTAGGAGTTCAGAGGGAAGGCGCACTCCCCCTCGCAGTAGTAGGCCGCGTAGCCCTCGGGCGCGATGATCCAGTCCTGCGGGAGGGAGGAGAGAGCAGGGCGGTGGCCCGGGAGCGTCCACAACCACGCAGAAAGCCTGAGCCGCTGGCCAGACGCCACCAGGCTAGGACGTGTCCCAAGGTCAAAGGCTCGGACTGGCCCTCCTGAGCAGCCGGGGGCGAGCAGGGGTGGCAGCGGGAAAAAGGAGGGAAAGACGCCGGGGGCTGGGCCGAGCCAGAACGGACACAACTGCGGCTGCATCTCTTGAACAGATGGCGACACAGCGAGGAGGTTCAGTGGCTGGCCCTGGCATCGGCCATGCCCCACGAGGTGGCAACGCATTGGCAGTTTGCCGTAAGCAAACCCTCCATGCCTCAGTGCACCCACCTGCCGGAGAGGCCGGTGACCCATACTGCGTGGGCGAGAGCTCAGTGCAGTGCAGGCCGCCTCGCACGGCGCCAGGCGTGCCCCTGCAGCTCAGTGAGGCACCGCGTGCCAGCACGGAGAGGTTCAAGCCATCGATACACTCTTCAGTGACTCTTAAGTGCACGGAATCTTCCAGCAGAGGTCCCTGGGGTTTGGGTTCTGTTCCAGCACCGAATGCTGGCCCTGCCCAGCACCCCTTCGAGGGTGGGAGTGGCCGTCAGTCCCAAGGACAGGTGCCCAGGAGGGCTCCGAGCTGCCTGTGGGCACAAGGGCACTGCGTGTACCTGGACGTGACACCCAGGGAAGAATATGGACTTCCCACTGAACCACAAGCTCCCAGCGGGCAGGAAAGGCCACCTCTTGCCCCAGTGACCTCACAACAATGCCCTGCCAGGGATAGGTGGGCTCCGTGGGGCAGGCGCACGGTGACGTTCGTGCTGCATCTGCAGGGCCCAGGGCAGGGCCCAGACGCCGTCGAGGCTCCAGAACCGCTGCCGGGTGAGAACCACTCCAGCGCCCACAGCAGATGCTCCGAGGAGCTCACGACCCTCGCTGCTCACCCAGGACGTGTCCCCTGTCTGCCCTTGGCCCCACTTCATCCAAACAGCTCTTGTTCCTGAAACAGGGCCCCACCCCGAAACAGCTGGCTGGTTCAGGAACAAGCAACTGACCCACGTTGGGCCCATCAGTCCTTCCCTGGGAATCTGAATGGGGGACAGACGGGGCGGAGGGGGAGACGGCTCCCCAGGCAGCTGGGATCTGACTCCCACCGGCCACATGGGAGACGCCGACACGACAGGGACGAGGCTCAAGTCCAAAGTGCTGAGTTCCTGGTTCCAATTTTAATCTCAGCCACTGTTTTGCTCTTGGCTGTCACAAGACCCCCCCCCATGTCCTTAACCTGAGCCCCTTTCCCACTGACACCTGGAGCCTTAACTGGCAGAGATGAGAAATGCGCTCAGGGCACGTACGGAGCACACAGCTGCTGCCCCGGGCCGCACTGGAGGCCCCCAGCGCCCGGGACGACCCGGCGGCCCTTACCTGCCAGCCCAGGTCGCGGAAGCTGACGTACAGCTCATGCTTCTTGCAGGCCTGCCTCTGGTCGCTGCTGCTGTTCTCTGCGGTGACGAGGAAGCCAGGCACCAGAACCGGGGAGGAGAAAGAAACACACACGTGAAATCCCTCGGTCTGAGGCGGCGGCGTAAGCGCCAACCCCGCGCACACGGCCAAGAGCGAATCTGCCGGCACAAAAGCCAGCTGAAGGACCTGCAGTCTTAAAACCCACTTCTACCCCCAGCAAAGGGCCCCAGGAAGGGGCGAGCCAACGCCCCCGTCCCTCTCTCACAGTCTTAGCCACAGTACTTTCTGGATCCTTCTGTGGACACTGGCGTCTTTTATACACATGTGTTGCTGGCATGCTGACATCTGTCTGATGCCACAGGGGACCAGGCCCAGCCACGTCCCACAGTGCTGGCTGCGGGAGCCCCGCTCGGAGCGACCTGCTTCTGAACAGCCTCGCCCTGTGAGGCCGGCCCCCCGCAGGGGCAAAGCCCCCGTCATCACCACCAGGAGGAAACAAGAGGGCAGCAAGTCAAATCCCACTGACCTTCCAGAAAAACATGCTCCTGAGGTTTCTTTGAAGAGAAAATTATGCACTGGGGTTTTCCAGAAGTATGTGAGTTTGTAAGCATCTGGGTCAGGGACTGAGCGCTTGTAAACACTGGAAAAATCTGTCTGTCTGCCTCTCTCACACCCACACACTATATGTCTTCCCTCCAGTCGGCAGCCACAGGGACTGTTTTCTTCCTACCCATGACTTGTCTTCCCTCCACCCAGCACCCTCCAGGGCTCCCTGTCACCCCCAGAGTGGCAGCCTGCATGGCTCTGACTCCTGCACAGTCAACCGCCAAGCCCCAGTCCGGCCAGCCTTTGTTCTGCCCAGCCCATGCCCACCTCAGGGCCTTTGCACTTGCTGTTTCCACCACCTCTGTTGTGTCCGGCTCCTCCGTGATATTCACCTCCTCAAAGAGGCCTTGTGGAGTCACCGTTGGGTCCCCAGAGCCTCGTGCCCACCCATCCTTGTGGAGTGAACACACAGGCACATCAGCAGAGGTGGGGTCAGTGCCATGGCTTCTGTCCACTCCTCTAGTGTCCTCAAGGCCTCAGTGTCCCAGGAGGTAATAAAGACCAGTGGATGAGGTGGGAGGGGAGAGAGGAGAGGGAAAAGGAAAAGGCCCGGCAGATGAGCTGGGGCTTGCCCTACTCATCTGACCCATGCTGGGAAACTTCTGGGAGTCTCCTGTTCCCATCGTCTCACTCAGACGGGCCTGGTGACTCTGGTGCAGAACCCTGCACACCTGGTGCACTCACTCACTCATTCATTCATTCAGCCAAATCACACAGTGCCTACTGGCGTGCAGACACTGCTTCAGGCATTTGCTGAGCCTCGGCACGAGTGGACAAGCCCTGCCACTCAGGGACTTCTCTTCCAGGACAAGAAGCGGACGACAGAGAGACCAGCCAGTGCACACAACTCCATGTGGACGGGGCGGCCAGGGGGGGTGTGCTTCCAGGTGCCGGCAGAGGGCTCTCTGGAGGAAGTGAGAGAGCCAGGCAGGGCGGCCCCCAAGGGGGGGCATTCCTGCATGGGGACGCTGGTGGTGCCCTCCATGACTGAGGAAGTCAGAGTAGCACTGGGCACCTAAGCCATCAGGGAAGGAGGAAGCTCGGGCCTGGGTCACCAGCTGCAGTGTGGGGGTGGGACGGTTTACTTTGTTGAACGAGCCCCAAGGCTCGACGCAGCTGCAGGGCAGCGGGGTCCTCCCCAGGGCCAGGTTGTCCTTAACGTGCAAAGTTCAAGGTCAAGGAACCATCAGAGAAGAGCCCGAGTGGCTCCACTACTCAGTGCGCCCTCTGGAACCCACAGGCGTCGAGCGGAAATCTAAGACAGCATCTACTGCTGCGGCAACGCCCAAGGCTGCAGGTAGCGACGCCCACGAACCTTCTTCCCCGATGGGGAAGCAGAAGGTAGGAGGGAGGGATGTCGGGTGAAGCAGCTAGCGTGGGCCAGGGACAGTGCCAACTGCTGCTAGTGTCCTGAGTGAAGGAGGATCCTGAAGCTACATGCGGGCTCAGTGAGAGGAAAGAGCCACGATTGATTAGCAATGTCTGCCCTGAGCAGAGGAGAGGCGGGAGTAGCCTGAATGCCATTTTCCCCAACCCTGTCTTAAAGCAAAGCAATGATATTTGGCTTAATGTTCAAACCCAAGGCCCAACAGACCACAACTGAGCATAGTCCACGAAACCAGTTGTGGCATGTGGGTGGGGGTGGGCACTGGCCCTGCCATCAGGGTCCCCAGACACCTGTACTTCACTTCTAGGTCTCTCTGGATCATGGCCCTCCCAGGAGAGAGTGGCTGGAGCTCTTGGGTATCACCATGACCTCGTCTTATTAACAGGAAAGCAAAGGAAGGAAGCAGATGAGAGACTCTCCTAGCTCCCCACTGCCCCTCCACTCCTGCCCCACCGGTCCTAAGTAGCACAAAGCAAGTGCGCAGGAGATGGTGCCAGGTGCCAAGGCTGCGGCTTCAGGCGCCACCACAACCCCCTGCCTGAGCAGCCCGCAAGTCACGACTGGTGCTCAGACTCGGCCCCCACCCCCGCGGGTCATCTGGAGAAGGCGGCTGCTTACGGGGGAGCTGGGTCCAAACGTGGGTGGGAGGAGGAAGCGGAGGGAGGCGAGGGGCCCAGTTTCTCAACCCAAAACCGCACCATTTGAAGAGCAGTGGCAGCCCGGGGGAGAGGGGTGGCCTGCAGGAAAGAGCTCCGTGGTGGGGCGGCATGCCGGAGCACGTGTCCCCCGCCCCAGCGCACCGAGGGCTGCCACGCAGGAGAGGACTCAACTTGTGTGGCCCTAGGCAGGGTTCCCGGCCCATCACGTGCAGCGGAGTGTTTCAGATGGGCATGAACATACACACTCACACACTGTCACACTCAGGGATTCTCACTTACTAAGACTAGGGTGGGGCCCAGGCCTCGGTATATTTTTTATTAAACTTCTGGGCAGGCTTTAGAAGAACTTAAAACAGGGCCAGGGAGGAGAAATCAACAGGAAGGAGGCAGACCCCAAGCAAAGCAGAGTAGCTGCAATGTGAGGTAGTGAGAGCCCCATCCTGGGGATTATCTAAGTGGAGACTTGATGGGGGAAATCAGCTGTTCAATTTTAAGACTTCGAGGGCTATTCCTCCCCGCTGGTTACCGAGGTACGCCTGATAGAGCTCCGAGGCACAGGAGTCTTTGCTGGGATGGAATCTGCCAGCACTTCCTGCCTGGCTGATTTGCAAACGCCTCCAACCCGCTGGCTCTGAGCCCCACCCTCCAGCACCCCATCCTGCTCTCTCCTTTCTCAGAGCGGCCAGAATGATGTTATCACCTACACCCCACACCGTAGCTTGGAACTCCTCGAAGACTTCCAGATTTGCTTGGGATGAAGTTCAAACCCAAGATGTGGCTCCCAAGAGAACACCTGACCCTGCTCCCCCGCCTCAGCCACCACGGGCTCCCCCCTGCCTAAAACCGTCCTTTCCCCACAAGCCTTAGTGCCCAGAGCATCGTGTCCACACCGCCTGGCCTCAGGGGCGCCTACTCAGTTCAGCCCAGAGCGCTTAGCTCACTGTCCATGGGAAGTCTGGTCTGCACCCTGGCCACTGTGCCCTGCTCCAGCCTGGGTATGAATGACAGCCACCTCCCGCCTGTCCTGAATTAGCTCTCCAAGGGCAGCCTGGGTCTGGGTGTTCACTATGGAACCTCAGCCCCCAAAAGCCCAGCATGGGGGAGAGTCCCAAACACCAGCAAAGGGATCCAGTGGGGTTTTGACTGGGGCGGGTCACAGACCCCTTTGAGAAGCCTGCTCTACAGAGAGGGCCACTGAGTTCCAGCCCCCGAATCTCTCCTTTGGACACTGTATTCACTTTACTTCTAGTAATCTTTGAGTTGCTTGCAATGAAAATGTTACCTTGATCTTTAATTTTTTTTAACTTACAGTAAAGAAACATTTCAAACAAACCTAAAAGTATCCCAAATACTATGTTTTAAGAAAACCACCACTTATATTTAAGAAGTATTAAAATTTGCCGTGAGTGTCAAATATTTTTTATCTTAGGAAATAAAATTAAAAATAGAGCAAACTCTCCCCTTCCCTGTTTCTTCCTCCCCCTAGGTCTTCCCACGCAAGTTTTCAGAGTTCTCCTTCATATGCGTGTATGAGGCTGTAAGTGCAGCCATTGTTTTGTCTGTTTAGAAATTTACACAACTGGTATCTTGTTATATTTTGCTACTTGCATCTTTCTTTTTTCCTAGAGCCAGGGTCACCCGCTGTCGTCCAGGCTGCCGTGCAGTGGCATGATCACAGCTCACTATAACCTCAAACTCCTGGCCTCAAGCGATCCTCTCACCTCAGCCTCCCAAGTAGCTGGGACTACAGGCATGCGCCACCACACCTGGATAATTTTTTCATTTTTTGTAGAGACAGGGTCTTCCTGTGTTGCTCAGGCTGATCTCGAACTCCTGGCCTCAAGCGATCCTCCCACCTCAGGCTCCCAAAGTGCTGGGATCACAGGTATGAGTCACCGTGCCTGGCCACTCCTGGCATCTCTGAACTAATTTATTACTTGTACAGAATTAAGACAGTGAGCTGTGCGTAGGAGGGATTTGGGGCGATTTGCTTCCTGCCGTATTTGCTCCAGAGCCACCTGCGGATTTCGGGCGGAGCCCCTGCTGGGTCCCTGGGTCTGCGTGCTGGCCCCCCAGCCCTGGGCCTACCTGCCACGTTGGCCATCCGCAGGGCCTCCTGGTTCTTGGGCGTCTTGGAGCGATTCTGGCTGCGCTGCTTGCTCCCCGCGGACCGGATGCTGCGGAAGTGGACCTCCGTGGCCTTGAAGAAAGCCACCATGAAGGGCTGCTTGTTCTGGGGCCCGTGCCGCCCTATCAGGCCCGCCAGCTTGGGGTTGATGCTCTGCCCTGGACAGGAAGCAGGCGGAGGCACAGAAAGGTGGTTACGAGAGAGGCGGGGTGCAGGTGGGGGCTGCACGGACACCGCGCCGTTTGCGCCTCACAACTCAGGCACACGTCCATTATCCGCCATCTACAGGGCACTCGCTCTAGCCAGGTGCGAACACAGCTAAGCAAACTCCGTTGGCTGGGCTTCCCTGCTGTGGGGAAGGCAGCTGGGAACACACGCCGCAGGGCCCCGCGGAGATGAGCCGGTGGAGAGAAAGCAAGCAAGGCTGGGCCGGGGCCCGGCTATGGTCTGCAGGCTCCAGGCCAGCGACCCCTGTGAGTGCCGCTCACATTTCACCAGCCAAAGCAGGTCACGTGGCCCACCTAACATCAAGGGGTAAGGGACAATCTTGCCCTGTGCCAAGGAGGGTGGGAACAGCTGCCAACAGCCCTCACGAAGACAGAGGCCAGTGAGTGCCAAAGATTGCTGGGAGCCCCTGAAGCTGGGAGAGGCAGGAAGGATGTTTCCCTAGAGCGCTCGGAGGAGCACAGCCCTGTGACCCCTTCATTTCAGACTCCCGGCCACCAGACCAGGAGAGGATAAAGCCCTGCGGTCTAAGCCACCCAGAGTGTGGCATTCCTGTACCGCAACCCTGGGTCGCACCACGATGCTCCGTAGGAGGCGGCCACCACTGGGGTGGGATCTGGCTGTGTTTAGACCACCTCGGGCAGCCGCTGGAGACTGGATGGCAGAGGTCAAATGGAAGCAGGGTGACCAGGCGCAGGTCTGGAACAGTCCAGGGCACAGGCCAGGTGAGCCGGGACCCAGGGCTGAGGCTGCTGGGAAATGCGCAGGTCCTTGATAGTTAGTTCTTTTAAATCCATCTTTAGAACTTATCTTGGTTTTAACATTTTGTTTTAAAGTAATTATAGATTCACAGGAGCTGTACAGGAAGGCCCCAGGTACCCTCTGCCCAGCTTCCCCCAATGGCAATGCCTCACACAATCAGAATACAACATCCGAGCCAGGAAAATGACAGATGCTAGGTACATTCTGAAAGAACACCCGATTGAATTTGCCAAGATTGTAAAAGGTGTGAAAAAGAGAGTCATCTCACGAGACTTGCACGCTCTTGGCCTAAGCCTCTAGGAGAAGGGAGGGCCCCTTACCAAGACAGGGAAACCGAGGCAGGGGTGGAGGGTAGAAGAAGAAAAGCAGTTTGGTTTAGCAGACACTGTCTGACATCCCTACACGACACCCCGCAAGCGGGAGCTGCTGGCAGGGCTGCGGACCATCCCAGCCCGGGCTCGACGGATGGGAAGGGACGAGCTCTGGCCTGGTGAGGGAAGAGGTGGGGCCCAGGCCAGCCGTCCTGGGTTCCAAGTCCCGCCTCTGCCACCAAATGCACAGGTGCAGCTCAGAGCAGGGCCCTGCACATCGTGAGTGCTCAGGAAGCGCCAGCAGTGGGCACCTGGGCGTACCCAACACAGAGATGGGGCTTACAGTTGGGAGACGGGACGTGCTCGCTGGGCAGAGTGCGTAGCTAGACAAGTGACGTGAAGACTGAGCCCAGGCGGCCTCTCTTTCCCACTGAGAGGTCAGGGGAACATGGCAGAGACTGCGCAGCAGTGCCGAGAAGGAAGGATCCGGAGGAAGCCGGGACGGGAGGCAGAGGGACAACAAGAGGATAGGGGGTCCCAGAAACCGAGGGAAGAAAGTGGAGGGAGAGACCTCCATGTCCTGTGCTCTGCCGGCGGGTCCAGGGTGTGGACTTGGAACAGGCTGTCTATCTGGTGGCTCTGACAACAGTGAGGTCATCAGCAAATACACATTTAACACCGTGTCTGGTGGTGGTGAGTATTCCAAGGGAAAAAAAAAAGTGTCAGATGGACATAAAGCCTACCTACTCCTGGCAGAACAAGCTCAGAGAGGCTGGGTAACCTGCCTAAGGACACCCAGCTTGGGAGCAACCTAGCAGAATTTGAAGCCAGATCTGGCCAGCTAAAGAGTCAGGATGCCTGGTCACTGCAGGTTCGATGCCCTGACATTAGGTGAGAGGGGTCAGAGGCCAGCGAAGCCGAGGGCTTCTGGAAGGTCCCAGGCACGTCCACATCTGGAATTAACTTCCCCTGGAGTCCCCCAGACGGGCCAGAAGTCAGGAAACCCAGCGTCCAGACCAGATCGGCACCAGGAGGTTCGCTTTGGTTTTTTTAACAACTGATGTTTAAGAGAACAAATTTCCCCCATCCGCCACTATTTTACCTTCACCCCTTTTAACGTTTGGCTTCCCTGCATTCCTGAGCGGGGTTTCCTCGAGTTCACCCATCTATAATTTGAACGATTCTATAAAAGAAACCATTAAAGCTGAGCCCCTAGGAATTGTGTTTCCCCCCTGGAAGGGTTTTAGGGCAAAATAAAAATGCCTGGCCTGAAAACCTGATGCTATTCCAGATACCTTAAATCCTAGTGCTGCGAACAGCCTCTATGCCCCTCGGAGCAAGGGCGTTTGGCCGGCTCCTGCAGCTGTCAGGACGGCCACGTCCAGGGACCCACAGCCTCAGCTGAGACATGGCGGGACAGAGGGGAGAGAACAGGGTCTCAGGGTTATTCAAACCCACACTTCTGCTACTGCCCAGCCTGTGCAGGCTGAGAGGCGAAGTTGCACACTGAGGCCTCGACTTCCTCATCTGCAAAATGGGGATGATGCCACCAGTGTCACCCATCTACCCTTTTCTTGGTAACCAGCCCAATTTAGGCAGCTGTCCTCAAGCAGCCTGCACCCTGGCCTTGGGAGTGGGGCCTGTGATTTAATAAAAGGCGACTAACCCTCTGGCTACAGTGATTGGTTCAGGGATTAGCACGTGACCAAAGTCAGCCAATGAAGGGAGGAGAGGTGTCCTGGCAGAAGTGTCCCTGTCTGGTCCAGAGCAACCTTCCCCCCACCCCACCCCCTCTCGACAAGATTGAGGGAGGAAGGATGGATGGAGGCCCAGAAACGGCCACCATCTGACAACTAGCAGGAGACCACGTTTCCAGATGAGGCTGCCCTGGCAGAAGGAAGAGCAGAGAGCCTGAGTCTCTCAGGACCCTGCCAAGTCACTGGATCAAACCAGTCCTGAAGCTCACATTCCCACCCCAGCCACCAAGAGGTACAACCCCCTGGACGTTTTAGTCTCAGCTGGTGTTTAGGGTCGTTCTTGCCCTTTCTTAGAGACTTGAGGAGGGGAACATGGCACAAGCCATCCTGGGCCTGGCATCGAGCAGGTGCTCCAAGGGCAGGTCCAGATTCTTCCCTTCTGCTCCCAAGTTTGTGAAAAGACTCAGGCTGTCAACTTAAAATACACCACAACAGACATTTCTTTCCTTCAACAAGAAACAGGGATGCAGAAAATAGGCCGGCAATATCTCACGGAAGTTAAAGGAACAGTTATCACATGACCCAACAATCCCACTCCCAGGAACGTACCCAAGAAACGAAAACACAGGCGCGCACGGAACACAGGAGCGCAGGGGTGTTTGCAGCAGCGGCATTTATCATAGCTCGAGTGGCAACAACCCAAACGTCTATCAGCTGATGAACGGATAAAGAAACACGGTGAATTCGTGCGACGGAGTATTATTTGCCATAAAAAGGAAGGAAGTGCTGACACACACCACGCCATGGACAAGCTTCAAAAACATGACGTTCCACGACAGAAGCCAGACACAAAGTCACAGGCTGAATGATCCTGTTTACACGAAAAGTCCAGAATAGGTAAATCCACAGAAACAAAAAGTAGGGAGGGAGACGAGATATACATAATATTTTAACCATAAAATCTACATCTTTGGGAAAGTTGGAAAAAAATTCTATGTTAGTTGAGGGTTAATAGGTTTAAAAAAAAAAAAGCATGTAGATTTGCCCAAGAATAGCAGGGTTTGCAAATAAGAAAACAGGATGCCTAGTTCAATTGGAGCTTCAGATAGATGGACAATGTTTACAGTATGTGGGACACACTTAAGCGAGGCAATTATTTATTGTTCATCTGAAATTCAAATTTAACTGGGCACCTTGTGTTTTATCTGCCAACAGATTCTCCTTAAAGGTGGGACAGAAAGATTTTCCCGAAGATTAATTATGAGTGAGCCCTCTGCAGGCTGCAGGGAACCAGCCCAGGAGGCCTCTGGCCCACCTGGCGGCCAGGTGGAGCAGTCCAGGCCAAAGGCTTTACTGGACTCCTGGCTTGCTCCCCTGGAGGGTGTTTTGTTTTCATTCTGTTGCTTTTTAAAGTGCTAGTTTTTAAGTTCCCATACAGTAAAACTGAGCCTTTTTTGGTTTGCAAATCTATCCATGTGAGCACATGGATAGATTTGTGTACTTGCCATTCCCATCAGGACACAGAACAGTCCCAGCTCCAGGGAGAACTCCCCTGAGCTGCCTTTTATCTCAGCGCTTCTCAGACTCCCCAGGGGACAAGTGGCAATGTCTGCAGATATCTTTGGCTGTCACAGCTGGGCAGCTGCTACTGGTATTGAGTGGCTATAGGCCAGGAAGCTGCTAAACATCCCACAACACACAGGACGCCCCCACGACTGAGAGTTCCCCAGCCCGATGTGTCCACAGTGCCAAGGTGGAGAAAGTAGGCTTTGTACACACTCCACGCCAGCCCCAGTCTCTGGCGAATACTAACCTACTCACATCCCAGTAACTTCACGTTTTTCAGACATTTTATGAAATGGATCCCTGCAGTCTTTTGCATCTGCTTATTCCAATCTGCAGAACGTCTCTGAGATTCATCCATGTCGTTGTGCATTTCAACGGTTCATTCCTTTCGGTTGCACCAAAGGTAAGGACCATCCTCTCACCTGCTGCTTCTCGCCTGGGTGATCACGAACACGACGGGAGACATCCACGTACGGCGTTCTGTGTGGACCCGCCTTTGCAATTTTCCAATGCAAAGAAGATGTTAGGTCCTCACGCCGCCTGTTTCCCTCAGCCCTTCGCACGCCATAGGTGTCATCTGCTCATGAATCGTCACACCTACTATCTGAAGAGGCCAGGGAAGCTGCCTGACAAGGTCCCTGCTCCGATGACCCAGAGCAGAGTGGAGAAGGTACGATCCTCGCAGGGGTGAGGGGGACAGGGCCGCTGGGTGCAGATCCCACCGCAAAGCCGTGCCCAGCCCCTCATTCCTGGCCTTCCTCCACCCGTGGGGGCTGCACACCAGCCCCTTCCTCACCTGCAGCTCCCTCTGGGGATGGGTGCTGCAGGCTTCACAGAAGTGTCTCCCTCCCTAAAAAGACAGGCACGTGAAGAGATGAGTTTCCTTCATCCTGCCCACTGTGCCCTCCCCCGTGCTTGGGGACATGGAGAAAGCCATCTCGCCAGCTCAGCTGTGATGTGATGAGCCTCAGGACAAAATGCCAGCACACTCAGGATGACAGGGCCAGCAGGGAATGGCTTGACTACTGCTGAGACTCTAGCCAGGAGCCAGCAAGCCACAGCCCGCAGGCTGTATCCAGCCCACTGCCTGTGTTTACAAATAAAGTTTTATTGGAACACAGCCAATGCACAGTCACACACACGGCCTGTGGCTGTTTTCAAGCTAAATGGCAGGCGGAAATGAATGCCTGACCCTCAAAGCCTAAAACATCCACTGTCTGGTACTTTACAGAAAACCTGTGCTGACTCATACTCTAATCAACCCTGGACCCACTCACTTCCAGACTTGTAAAGGAAACTGTAAGTGTCCGCGTGAGATAAGACACCATCATTGTCTATGATTTGCCGACGTAAGTTTCCTTGACCCGCTGGTTCCATCATCGTTGGTTCTCAATGAAAATGAAAACCCACCCTTCACTAAGTGCCAGTTCTGAGCCAGGCACTATGCCAAGCCTGTTCCATGCACTGCTCCTCACTGTGATCCCTCAAGGCAGGGGCTGTGAGCCCACATTCACAGATGAGGAAAGCGTGGCCCCAGGTGCAAAGCCATCTACCTGGGACCCACCAGGTAGATGGTGGGGAGGACAGAGACGGAGTCCACACCCGGCACGGCTGACCCGAGCCTAAGTGCTCAACCACTGCACCATCCAGGCAGATGTCGGGGGTAAAGGACCCCCAAAATTCAGAAAGCATGCCCAGGAAGGGGTGGGGGGCCTACCAGGTCTGCGAAGGTAGGAAGGGTTCGCTGAGGCGCGGGGGGAGCCTCCCACAGGGGAGGCAGGCGGACGCAGGACCCAGGGAAGGTGAGGACGGGGCAGCCAGTGCATCGTGCACTGCGCGCAGAGTCAGCAGCCCCGGCCCCGAGGGCAGGCAGGGGGCACAAACGGGGCCCTCGGGAGAGGCAGGGACACAACCCACCCACAGAGAGGGCGGCATCTCGGTTTTCTTGTGGCTTCTTTATTTCCAGGCCCAGGGCCATCGCCTGCCCCTCCAAGGCCCACAACATAAGAATGTTCCTCATTAATTGTGGAAAACATTAATTCCAGCCACTTCTCTAGATGGACCAAGGCCCAAGTGACAAGTGAGAATGTGTTTAACATGTGTGGCACCTGCCTGGTCCCAATACCCCAATTCCATCCCCACCACCTCTGCCCGCCCAGCCCAGGAAGGACCCAGCCCGGCTGCGGGGTCATCGGGCCCCTTCTTTCCTCTCCCCTGCCGAGCTCTGGACAAACAGGATGTGACGCAATCGGAGGAGCAAAGGCACCTTGAAGCCAGCTGCGCCGTGGGCGGGGTCCCGTGCGACCTCGGCTTTCTGGGCTTCGTTTCCACAGCTGCCGCGGGCGAGCGGCTCGCCTCCCTGCCCCTCCCCAGCTGCCACAGCTGCACGCCACGCTTGGCTGGCACATGCCCTTCACTCCTTTAAGTGCCCTGAAATGCCATCCCATTCAACCTGGGGTGCTTAAGAAGTGGGACACGTGCTCTCACGTACCAGAGGAGAGGTGCTCGAGGCTTGGGGCTCTCTGTGCGCAGGGACATCCAAAACACGCATTGCTGAGCCCCAGCCCACTTCAGGAGGCAAAGATGTGGGGAGAAGGCGCCCCGGGGCCTTGAAGCCCAGGAGGTGTAGAGCAAGTGCCCGCAGGAGCTGGAGAAACGGGTCCCCACCGAGGAAGTGGGAGGTGGGGCAGATGAGGCCACCTGATCGTCTTCTTGGATCAGACAGGCAAGGCTGGTCGACATGGCCCTCCTGTGATTTCTTCTGTGAACAAGGGCGAGGAAGGGGACCCTGTGAACCAGGATAAGATGCTGGAGTCCTCTTCTTGGGAACAAATAACCAGGTGCTTCCATGTCTGCAAGGACGAGAGTCTCTCCAGCCCAAAGCAGTCTTCACCTCCCTGCAACAGGCTTTGGAGGTGGACGGCGGCACCAGGGAAACAGGTGCATCGCTTTGCAGGGCAGCAGGAAGCCCCCTGAGCCGTCCTCAGAACCTAAACTTATCCTCGCGGCCGCCCTGACCTTCATCACATGGTCCCTGCGCGCCATCTGCCTCCTCCTACGAGAACGTGCAGCACGAGGGCTCTCCTCCCTTGTCTTGTTCCGGCTGTGCCCCCAGTGCGAGGACAGTCCTCAGCACATCGCTGGGACACAGAAATGTTCGTGGAGTGAATACGTGCTCTCCCACCCGGGTGAAGAGGCTGTTGGCTGCGGGATGTTGGTCTAACAACCAGGCGCGGGCGCTGGAGGTCATCACTCAGGGTCAGCGGTACCTTCAAGGGGCCCATGGAAATGTTTTCATGTCTCTTGAAATCAGAAGACAAGACATGAACTTTCAGTATGGAAGGATTGTTTAATTTTTAATTCAGCCAGGATTATATTCATCTTGATACCAACACGGTTGTAAAACATACTTCTTAATTTTTTTTTTTAATATCATGAAGTGCCCGTGAGAGTCAAATGCAGCCCCTGAAGGGGCTTCTTCAGTCCATCCTGCAGGAAGCCCACGGGCAAAGCTTTGACGAACGCTTTCTTTCCCCTGCGAGCAGTCAACCAGACCTGACCCGCAGTGCTACAGGGGCCTCCCGGCAAGGCCCCCCACAGGGGCTCACTATCAACACACTGTCCCCTCAGGTCACACTCGGTGGCAGATTTCCCAGGAAAGAGCGAGAGGGCCAGAGGGCCAGGCCAGAGTCCTAGGTCGAAGCCCAGGTCTGCCCTGGAGCCAGGAGACGTTCAGTTCAGTCCCTTTCCTCAGCTTCTCGGCCCTGGTTTAATCATCTGTGAAGTGTGCCACTGGGCAGGGTTACCGTGAGAACCAAATCAATCAGCAATGACAGCATCAACACTCACGGGCACAGGCGCGGGGGCAGAGCGGGACTCAGCATTTCCTCTGAAGTCACTTTCTTCTTCCTCCCAACCGCCTACGGAATCGGTGATGTTATTACGCCCATAAAGAAACAAAGGAACAAGGCCCGGAGAGGTTGGACAGGCTGCTGAGACCACACAAGGGTGACCCAAGGAGCTGTGCTTCGCCCGAGCCATGGGGCGCTGCAGAACATGCAGGGGCCTGGCCCGTCCTGCTTCCAGAAGCTGCTCTGGCTCCCGGGGGCTCAGGGCCTGGCCGCAGCAAGGTTCCCTCTGCTCAGAGGTGCCTGTC
The DNA here is from genome assembly GCA_963574885.1 of Lepilemur ruficaudatus. Classification (NCBI taxonomy): domain Eukaryota; kingdom Metazoa; phylum Chordata; class Mammalia; order Primates; family Lepilemuridae; genus Lepilemur; species Lepilemur ruficaudatus. Next base: position 45,869 of record CAUYRT010001414.1, read on the forward strand.
CTCCCTTCTCCCACTGGGCCTGGGTCCCCAGCACCAGTGTGGGTGCAGGACATGGCTGGCCCAGGGGTGGGAAGCGCAGGCCGGGGGCTGAGCAGGGAGGGGCCACCTCTCCTCTCTTCTGTCGTGAGGGAGAGAGGAGCAGACTCAGCCCTCCTGCCGGCAGCGGCAGCCCCTCCCTGGGGCATGAGGCTGTGCTCCCCAGTCGGTCCCCCCTGATGAGCTGCAGGTGCCCGGGAGTTCATGGGCTTCCTCCCCTCCCCTCCCCTCTGCACGCCCAGGGCAGAGCCCCAGCTGTGCTGCTCCCCGGGTGATGAACAGGAGGGCCCAGCTGGGAGGAAGAGCGAGCAGACGCGCTCGCTGGGTGGTCAGAGGGGGGGAGGTGCGTGCCCTATCTGGGCTTTGGAGTCGAGGAGAAGCTGGCAAGCGGGGGCTCGCCTGGGGCCAAACGTCAGGCTTCGGAGAGGTCCCCGACACCTGCACCACACTCGCGTGGCAGCCAGCCCGCTTACTCTCATCAGTGTGCCATTGTTTGGTGAGGAAGCTGCGGCCCTGTGAGGCGACCAGGCCAGCCTCATGCTCCTGCCGCCAGGGAGCCCCTCTCCACCCCCGCGCGGTGTGACTGCCTGGTGGCCGAGAGAGTCTGCCTAGAGTCCACACGAAGATGAGGTGGCCCTACCTCACGCGAGCTCCACCACTTGTCCCTGTCTTGATCCATGCAGGCACCTGGCAGGCAGGTTGAGACCCACGGCCTGAGTGGAGCCTGCCGGCTGGGCCATCTGATAAGCGGGGCACCCTGAGGACCAGGCAGGACTTCGCCACAGTGTTGTCACTGGGCCAGGCCCCAAGTTACCCGAAAGGCTTATGAAAAAAGGGGACTATCTGCAGGGATCTGCCGTTAGTGGCTATGGAACGGAGCCCGGGAATCTGCTTGCTCAGTGCGCCTCCCGGGCACCCTGATGGCCACTGGGCTTGAGAACCGCCACAGGAGGAAAAACAAAGAACGTTCGTAGCCATGAGCCTGAGCCTCAGAAATGCTGGATTCACTTGCTTCTTAGCTCATCCCCAAAAGGTCCAAAAATTCACCCGGCCAACTGGCACTGCACATTCTCCCCTCCCTGACGGTCGGAGTAGGTGGTCCTCCCTGACCAGGCAGCCACACCGAACTCGCTGCCCGGGCGTGCACAGCACCTGGACAGGCCAAGTCCCCGGGCGGCACCTCCCACGCCCCGTCCCCAGTGCTCTGCCTGGGAGGGAGGACAGGGTCCTACTGAATCAGGGGCACAGCGTCTAATCCTTGCCCTGACTCTAGACGGTACTTTTGCAGCCACGAGGCTACATAATGGACAGGGGTTTCCAGGTGGGCTTCCAGAATGTGGAGCCCCAGTTTCCTCACTACACCATGGGACGTTAATGACAGCACCCACCTCACTGGGTAATGGTGACAATTACAAGAGGCTATGGTACAAAGCTGCCACACGCTCAGCAGCTAAGCTCTTCACTTGCATGAGCTCATCTCATCCCTCCCACCAACCCTTGGAGGTGGAAACTATTATTAACCCCATTTTCCAGATGAGAAACATTAAGTGACTCACCCTGGGTCACATGGCAAGAGACAGCGGGGCTGGGATTCGAACCTGGGGAGACTGACTCCTGGGGAGTCCAAGCTCTGACCGCCAGGCTCTGCCACCTCAATTGGTGCTGAGCCTTGTCCACAGCCGGGGAGAGGGGGAGGGAAGCTGGAGGCAAAAGGAACAAAAAGATTCTGACTTTGTTTGGGGCAGCAGGAGGAGGCAGAACTGACACTAGGTTGGTGTCAGACCTGGGCCAGCAGGACAGAGAAGCCCCAGACCTAGCGGGGTCCAGGCAGAAGGTCTGGCCGACACCCACAAGTCTGAAGAGGGGAATTAAGTCCACCTTAGCTACATTACTTCATTTTTATCTTACCCCCAGTATGTTCCACAGGGGCTTTCAAGGAAAAAGAAGAGTTGAATGATTCTATTGCGGGGTAAGTTTGGAATTCCTCTATGCAGTATTACCTAGCCAGAGACTGACAATGGACATCGGCAAAGTAAATGTTCTGATAAGTCCTGCAGAGAAACCTGTTCCATTAACCCAGCATAGCATTCCTCACCTGCAAGTGATCACGAAACTCTTCCCTTTTCCCTGGGGCACCTGTTGACACTTCACGGAACCACAGTTTGAGAAATGTTGGTATGGAGCAGGTGTCATCAACTATTACTGTAAATAATATTTCTGAAAATGACAAATATTTTCAGCGTGGCAGGCCTTGGGGTCTCTGTCACAATGACTCAACTTTGCTGTTGAGTCATATAACAATAAAATGTTATTTATGGACACCAAAATGTAGATTTCAGACAATGTTGTGTGTCACGTATATTAGCCTTCTTTTGATTTTTCTCAGTCATTTAAAAATGTGAAAACTGTTCTTAGCTCACAGGCCACCAAAAAAAAAAAAAAAAAAAAAAAACAACAAAAAACAGGCTACATGCGGGTTTGGTTGGCAGGTGTAGCTTGCACCCCAGGGCAGGGCGGTGGGGAGCTGCAGGGCCTGCTGCCGGCACCTGAGTTGGAGGAGGAGACAAGGGCACCTACACGAGACTTTCAGTAATTCAGCCCCATGATCCTGGCCGGGATCCCCCCAGGCTCCAGACCGAAGCAGTGACCTCCGTCCGATAGGGAGGAAAAGAGGCCAAACCCAAGAACAACACAGGAAAAGGTGATTCAATTCAGCTACAGTGTCTGACTCACTTGGCAAAAATCCAGCCTGAGCAAAGGAAAAAGGAAACTCACGACTGGGAAAATGTCTGCTGCTCAAACTGCCAAGAGCCAAAACCGTGAAGACTGATCAGCTATCAGAACGACGGGCCCAGGACGCGAACAGATCTCGTGCAGCGAAGAGACCGTGAATGGCACGTGTGAAAAAATGCTGCAGCTCACAGCGTAAGAGGAAAGCAAAGTCCAACTGCAAGATACATCCGTCACCTATCGATCTATCTGGCAAAGATCAACGCCTTTGAGGCTTCAATTGGCAAGGAGGGGACACAGGCACCTCATGTGCTGCAGGTGGGGGTGCAAATGGAACAGCCTCTGAAGACGACAGATAGACAATATCTGTCAAAACCACGGAGGGACAGTGCCACTTTCAGGCATTTATCCTGGAGCTACATGCGCTCAACTGAGAAACGACCTGTGCACCCAGGTGTCCCACGGCAGCCCCACCTGTGACAGCAGAAGACTGGAACACACCCAGATGCACATCCCAGGGGGTGCTGGATAAGTCAACTTTGGCAGGAATAGTAATAATGGTAATGGCTCTGATTTAGGGCATGTGTTCTAAGCCCTCACTACTCAAAGTACAGTCCAGGGACCAGCATCCTCTGCATCACTGGTGGGGGAGCCGGTCTGGAAACGTGCGGCCCCCTCTGCCCTAGACCCGCTGAACCAGAACCTCATTTCACCAAGGGGATTCCTACGCACGTCACGGCACTATTTTCAAAACTCTTCCCACGTTAACTCATTAAGTCTCATAACAACCCAATGGCCCAGGCCCTCTCATCTCCTGCACATTGGAGCTGAGGAAGCCAAGGCTCTGACAGGTTAGGAAAGTTGTCCAAAGTCACACGGCATGTGAGTGGCAGTGCTACGTGGACACAAAACACACCAGCCGTAAAGCGAACAAGGAAGCTCTTCAGTGGCCAACAGGACCAATCTCCAAGACAAGACGCAGGTGAGGAATACTGTGCGTACCGGGCCACCATCAGCGGGAGGACAGAAGGAAAGAGAAGCAGACTCTACGTAACTGCTGAAACGCCCAGAGAGCATCCCTGAGAAGATGCTCAGCGGCGGGAACAGCAGTGCACCGGGAAGAGGAACTCGGCAGCTGGGAGAAGGAAGGCGGAGGGGAGCCGTTTGCCCCTACACACGTCCACACTGGCTTTGGAGCCGGGGGCGTCTGTTACCCACTGAAAAATAAATGGGAATTTTTTTTAAAAACTGGTGTGAAGAAACTGCATACCCGTAACCACCCCCACTTTCAATTAGAAACACACTTAGTCAGGGGGCGGAATTGGAACCTCCCGGCCTGGCCCCGGGTCCCCGTTCGCCGTCCTTCTGCCCTTCTCGGCCGGCAGGTCTGCGGTGGGGACGGGAGGAGGGCGGGTCACAGCGGCCTCTCCAATACGGGACTCAGAACCGTATTCAGGTTCTGGTGTGGAAAGGACTAATGCCTTTCACCAGGGGCAGTTTTGCTCCACAGGGGACATTTGGCAATGTCTGGAGGCATTTTGGAGTGTCACAAGTAAGAGAGGATACTAGCCCCTAGCAGGTCAAGACCAGGGATGCTGCCAAACGTCCTATAGTGTACAGAACAGTCAGAATGCCCTGTGTCCCCAGCTGTCACCTGGGGGCTCCAGTTAAAGTTCAGGTTCTGACGCAGCAGGTCTGGGGTGGGCCCAAGATTCTGCATTTCTAGTAAGAGGATGCCACCCTGCTGATGTGAGACCACGCTTTGAGCAACGGGACCCAAGCCAGCTGTGGCCAACCACGTAATCTTCTCATGCAAAGTGGGGAAGGGGATGTTTTGGGTTTCGATCAAAAGGCTGAACATTGAGTACTGGCTGGGTGGACACGGGGAAGCCTGCTCTTGGCAGAAAAAAGCACCAGCCCTTCTGAGATCCTCCTGAGGCACAGGCTGCAACAGAACTGGTGGTAGTGTGGCCAGGGGACTCACCATCCAGAGTCTCCACGGAGAGCTGCAGGCCCAGGTTGTGCCGCGGGTTGACCACCCAGTGGTTGCTTGTGGCTGTGATGTCAAAGACCAGCCAGCCCTCCTCCGAGGCCCAGAGGGTGCGGCTGTCCAGCAGGAAGAGGTCTGACTCCCTGCGAGAGAGGAGGAGAGAGACACGGGCTCCTGGTTAGACAGGTCAAGGCTCGGCCACCCCGACAGCCACTGATGAAGAAGAGAGTCTCATGAAGTAGGGAAGGTGGAGTCCACCAGTCCCCAGAAAGTAGGTTCACCAGACCGAGATCCAGGCACAAAGACCCCTCGGTAGCTGTGGTGAGGAAAGGGAGTGTAGAAGAGGCATCTCAATACACACAGGGAACGGGGAGCTGCTACGAGGCCATCTCGCCCTACAAATTGTTAGGGGGGAGTCCCAGCGGGAGGGAGCACAGAAAGGCAGAAATTATACAGCCTTATGTTTCTGGGAGAGTCTCAGGGAGCAGAAGTTGACATCGATTGTATTATTCACCACGTACCAGACACTGTCCCGACAGCCCTACACATGCTATCTCATTCAATTCCCACAACCCTAAATCCTGGGAATATGGCCTCCACTCAATATATGGTAAAGACACGACTTGCCCAAGGCCATTTAGCCAGGAAGTTGCCAAGCTGGGATTTGAGCCCAGGTAACTGAGCTCCGTGATATCTTCGTTTCCGTGACATGAAACTTCTTCATGAGCCTACCAAGCGTTAGCAGGTGAATTCCTGGACTGACCTTGTTAACAGAGGAGATCCTTTCATTCTCTCCTCCTCACTTTTTGAAGTAGCAAAATGGGTAAAACCAGAATTAACCTTGTAAGGGATGGAAGATGGATGGACGGGAGCGGGTGGGTGGATGAGTGTGTAGATAGATAAATTTTTACATTCCTAGGTGGTAGAATCCTAGTATACAAGGTGTTCATAGCATCTCTTGTGCACTTTTAATGATAAAAATTCAAAGTTGCAATACGTTGAGTCCTCCAATAGTCAATTAAAATATCATCGGAACCCCCATGCTGTGCCAGGTGCTGGGCTACTACAATGAATGATACCACACCGGCCCCTTCCCCAGGGCACTGACAGTCATTATCACACCTACAGTTATCTAATTTTCCTGAGAATGAAGGTGAATGTTCTCTGCTTGCACATAAACATTTTAGACATGACAACTATTTATTAAGCACTTACCATGTGCCAGGCTCTGGGTTGAAATGCCTCACCAGCACCACGTCACTGAGTCCTTACAACAATCCTCTGAGGTGGATAATATTACCCACACCATTGTGCAGAACTCAAAACTGAGGCTCAGAAAGGTGGAGTTGTTTGTCCAGGGTTATACCATCAGGACAGTGTCCAGGCAGGACAGGAACCCAGCCGGGCTGCCTACAAGCCCAAGCTTGCAATCATACCTGAAGACAGTTCTCCTGGACGTCACCTTTGCTCAGGTGTAGCTGTCACCACTTCAGAGTCTTTGACAAATCAGACGTACTGGAATATAACCCGCTGAGCCATCAGCAGGAGCTGAGCAACAGATGCCCCTGTAGATGAGGCACATGTCTCCAGATGGCCCAGTCCCCGACTCTCCCAACTGCTGGCACAGCCACCCCCACTGATCTTCTCCATCTGGCCTGGGGACCTAGGTTTGTGAGGTCTACTGACCCGCAGGTCTGCCGCAGGCCACAGTACATCAGACGTTAGTCAGACACGTCGATATGTGCAAGGCTCAGGGCAGACATGCAGGAAATAAATCTGCAACGTTAGCTGATTTCTCAAATTTATTTTGAAATGTATTGGGACTAACAAGTCACTCAGAGAAGCCTACACAGGGAAGGAGAACCGGGCTCAGAAAGAGACAGGAACGCGGGGCAAGGCGGTCTCGTCGGGTGCATCAGCGGAGGAACGATGTGAGCTCTTTCCCTCTTGGCTTCTCCCCATCCAAAGTCTGGGGCCAGAGAATCTAGTCGGCCCAGTCCGGGCCGGTTCCTGGCCGCTTGAGTGCAGGCACTTCACGGTGACGGATGGCATCACCAGGATCACAAGGGGAGGCGGGGGTCACCCCATCCCACACCCCCACCAGCCCCACTTTTTAAGTAATGCTCAGTGACTCCTGGAAGCTGGTTCAGAAAATGCTTAATTATTGTATTGCTAAGGTTTGAATGTTTGCGCTCCTCCCAAAACTCATGTTGAAACTTAATCTTCAATACAACGGTATTAAGAGGTGGGACCTTTAGGAGGTAATTAGGCCATCAGGGATGGATTAGTGTCCCTATAAAAAGGTTCAAGGGAGGAAGTTTGGTCCCTTTTTGTCCCTTCCCCTTCTGACACAGCAACAGGGTATCATATTGATGAAGAAGAGCAGGCTTCAGCACAAGCTGACCCTGCCGTCACCTCGATCTTGGACTGCCCAGCCTCTAGAACCATGAGAAATACATTTCTATTATTGATAAACCACCCGTCTCAGGTATTTCGTTATCGCAGCACAGATGGACCAAGACAGTTATGCCGTGTATGGGAAGGCCACACGACTGCTGATCTTACAGCCAAAAAACATCGCCACAACACAAGGCAGTAACATGGTCCCCCAGCCCGTGAAACCACAGGCCCTTATGATACGTACAAAACACATTCCTCTCCCTAACACAGAGATCACAGAAGCAAGGAAGTCTTTTTAGAGGCCCCATAGGATTTTGAAGGCCCTAAGTTTGACTTTCATGTCTAAACTGAATTAAAATAATGAGATGATTTTTCACGACTCATTTACCTCTTCCTTCTCCCTGCACTATTTCAGCGGTGGTTTCAGGCTGGCGTGGGGGATGTCCATGCAGATTTTAAACTTGCAAACAGGAATTTCCTGTTGTCTTCATCTTCAATTTGTCTTGATGACTTTCCTGGCTCTGGAATGCTACCAACATTGTCAATGAACCTGTTAGCTGTCCTCGACAATTAGCAGAGGAGAGAGAAACACCGCTCCAAACCAAAACAATCTCCCCCACCAAATCAGGCTCCCACGGCCGCTGTCAGACACATCTATACCACAGCACGGAAGTCACAAGCCCGGAAGTCATCACAAGTGGTGATTTTGCTGGAAAATTGTTATTTGTAGGAAAAAGTGACCAGATAGCTGGATGGTCCCTCGTGGATGGTAAAACAATGAATGGTAACTGAGGGAACAGAATTAGGCCTTTAAATAGAGTACGCCTTGCCAAACGGTACTAAACATTCTCTTGTTGCAGGCCATGACACCGTGGGCCAGATGTTACAGGCCAGGGCTGACTCACCATGAATCAATGCGCTCCCCTCCCCCGAGTCACAGTTTGCAGTTTGTTCCGGGCACGCTTAGAAGAGCCAAACCTCCATCCCAGGGCACCAGGAGAGGGGACAGGGGAGCCTTGTCGAGATGGGCAGGGTGTGGGATGTTAACACAGGATTTGCTTTCCAACTGAGAGCCCAGGCATTGGGGTTGGGCCTTATGGAAAGGACAAGGAGGGAATTACTCAGCAGCTGGGAAAGCGGGAATTTCTAGCTACCACCTGCAGCATCATAAAAGAACACTGGTTCTTACAACCAGGAGACCACTCAACGGGCCCTTTGTGACATTTTTATTTACCTTGAACACATTGGCCTCCCTGACCCAGCCCAGGTGGGAAGGGCTCAGGGTGCAGGGCCTCAAGGAACCTAAACGCATTCCTTCACCTTTACCGCCACTGAGAGTCTAGGCGCCTTCCGTGCGTCAGTTCTCTAAGTTTCCCCAATGGCCCTATGTCATGAGAGGATCATTGTTCCCATTTTACAGATGAGCAAGGTGGAGATCATTGAGGTGAAGCCAATTGTCCACCATGACAGACCTTGTAAGTGGCAGAACCAGGCTACAGCAGCGGAAACCTGACTCAAGACCTTGAGCACCTTAGCCCTGTAACCTCCTTAACTCACCAGGTGACAAGAAAGACACAGGAAGTCATCCAATCCTATATGATGCATGTTGTCACAACATTGCATGGGGCAGAGAAAACATTATAAGGCGATGAGATCCAGGCAGTGGGGAAAGGGGAAGGCAAGAAGGTCAAGCCAGCTAATTCCCGAGCCTCAGTTTCCTCTTGCATATAATGGGGATAATGCCATCCTCTTCAATGATTGGGAACAGCCAAGTTAAGATTAGCCTGGCAACAAACTCCAAGGCTCTCTGGGGAATGTCTATAGTTACAATATTACAAGCTATGTCGGTGTTGGTATCTAATCCCTGCTAAACTTCAGGGAATTCTAGGATAGTGACAGACCTTACGTGCCTTAGCCCCAGAGGTTATGTGACTAGCCTGAGATCCTCCGTTAATAGACCACATATCCATTCAAAGAACGTTCACCTTTGGCTCCAAAATTCATCAGGGAAGTGCAGGAGGATATTCACAGCAGCACTAAATTTTCTGCCACCAACAATTCCTCCTATCTCTGTATCCACATGCTATTCTCTCATAAAGCTGTGGAGTCTCTTCCCCATCTCTGATGTCTAGACCGACCAAGTGACCAGTAGGATCCAGCAGAAGAGAGTCCCTGCCATGTCCAAGGCTGGGACTTAGGAGGCCTGGCAGTTTCCATTCTTGCTCTCCGGAAACCTGGCCACTGAATCAAGAAATCTGCTACAATGCTGAAGACCACATGGAGAGGAAGGAGGCAGAGGCTGTGGAAGACGACGGTCTATAAAGGGAGGGAGGGAGAAAGACCAAGCTCCCAGCTTCATCAGTGACCACAACAGACAGTACAAGGAGTAGAAGAACCAGCAGGCTAAGCCCTGCCCAAATTCCTGAGCAATAAAATGATTGTTGTTTTAAGACACTACATGTGGGTGGCTAGTTTCAGAGACAGACAACCCAAAACAACAGTCACATGGTTTGTAACAGAAAAACTGAAAACTAACCCTCTACCAACAGGGACTGGTAAACCATTGTGGCATGCCCAAGATAACAGAGCCCAAAGCAGCTGCTTCAAAGAACCATATACATCTACACTCGTTGCTAAAGTGGAAATATCGTATGAAGCAAAAAGGTGTTAAAAAACAAAGTGTGTAGTATTGAAGTTTCTGGGAAAATGCAAAATGCTAAAATTGGTACAAAAAGAAATGGAAAATTTGAGCTGCTCAAGAGAAACTGAAACAGGATTCAAAGGCTTACCCATACCCCAGAGGGTCTTATACTGCAAATTCACCAAATTATCAAGATAATTCCTTCTTGTACGGTTTCAAGAAAATGGAAAAGGGCCGATCTGGAACCTGTACTGTAAAGTTTGTGTGCCAATGACTCCAAAAACGGAGAAGGCCAATTTGATAGACATTTCTCTAAAGAAGATGTGCAATAAGCACATCAAAAGATGCTCCGCATTAGCCATCAGGGGAATGCAGATCAGAGCCACAAGTGAGATCCTACTTCCTACCCACTGAACTGGCTATCATCAAAAAGTCATCATAACAATGTTGGGGAGAATGTGGAAGAGTTGGAATCTTCTTACACTGCTGGTGGGAATGAAAATGGTGCAGCCAGTTTGGAAAATGGGCTGGCGGTGCCTTGAAAAATTAGATAGAGCGACCATTTGACCCAGCAATTTCACTCCTTTTCACCCAAGAGAAAAGAAAACATGTTTACGCAAAAACATATGCATGAATGTTCATAGCAGCATTATTCATCAGAGACAAAAATTGGAAGCAACCTGAATGTCCATCAACTAATGAACGGATAAATAAAATGTGGCATGTCTGTACAAGGGAATATTATTTGGCAATAAAAAATGAAGTACTGATATGTGCTATGACATTGGATGGACTTTGAAAACAGTATACTAAGGGACAGAAGGCAGTCACAAAAGATCACATACTACATGATTTCATTTATGTGAAATATTCCAAATAGGCAAATCTGTAGAGGCAGAAAGTAGTTTAGCGGTTGCTTAGGGATGATGGAGGTGGGGAGGAGGCAAAAGAATCATAGCTAATGGATATGGGTTTTTCTTTTTTACTCAATGAAAATAAGCTAAGATAGATTATGTTTCTGGTTGCACAACTATGGATATACTAAAAACTATTGAACTATACACTTTAAATGGGTGAATGGTATGGTATGTGAATTATATCTCAAGAAGAAAGAAAGAAAAAGACTCTCTCTAGCTTCCCCATCTCAGTTTTTAATCATCTTCGCTGCCAGAAAATTCTCTTTTATATTTAGTATTATTCTTTTTGCTAACTATAATCGAAACTTGTTTTGTTTTTTGGAACAGATACAAGACAAGTTTCTCATCTTGAACTGTAGTTCTTCTACTATTCAAAAGCCATTATTAGGAGACCGGCATGGTGGCTCACGCCTGTAATCCTAGCACTTTGGGAGGCCAAGGCAGGTGGATCACTCAAGGTCAGGAGTTCGAAACCAGC
>CAUYRT010001415.1:0-13401 GCA_963574885.1 Lepilemur ruficaudatus
AGGATCTCCTTCATCCCTCTCCAGAAGAGGAGAAGAGGAAACACAAGAAGAAGCGCCTGGTGCAGAGCCCAAATTCCTACTTCATGGATGTGAAATGCCCAGGATGCTATAAAATCACCACGGTGTTTAGCCATGCACAAACAGTAGTGCTGTGTGTTGGTTGCTCTACTGTCTTCTGCCAGCCTACAGGAGGAAAAGCAAGGCTTACAGAAGGATGTTCCTTCAGAAGGAAGCAGCACTAAGTATCCTGCTTGAATGAATGGGAAACCATCCCAATAAACTAAACACATTTTGGAAAAAAAAAATTACAATAGATAAAAGCAACAACAGCAAAAGGCGGTTCCTTTGAAAAACCTAACAAAATTTAAAACTCTTTGATAGGACTCAAAAACAGAAGGAAAGAGAGAAGGCAAAAATGACCAACATCTGAAATGAAAAAGTAGACGCCACTACGGATCTTACAAACCTTATAAAGGAAAGTTAAGACATGAACAATTTCATACCAATTAATTTGCCTCAAGAAACAATTTACCACAACTGATACAAGAAGAAACAGGAACCCTACTAGAGAAATAGAATTCATAATTGGACTAGCGAACATAAAACACAACTTCTGGAACACACCATGAAGGTCAGAGGCATGAAAAACTGACGAGCTCCAGGCTACCCTTGTGTGGTCAGGCTCAATCCTGAGGCTTCCAGCTTGCTCTTACTCTCTCCCCACCCACACCCATCGTCCGCTCCCCACAGCTTGCTTTGCAAACTTAGTGCTCTGGCATCCGACCTGAAGACAACAGCCTCACACGCTGCTTAATCGGCCCTCACGGTTGTGTTAGGTCAAGTCTGCAATAAATCCTCCTATGTATTCTAGTAGCTCTGCTTCTGTGATTAAATCCCGACTGATACAACTTCCCACAGTGAAAACTCCAGGTCCAGATAGCTTGCCAGTGAGATTTACCAAAGATTTAAGGAAGAAATAACACTAATCTTATAGACCTTTTTTCCAGAGAATAGAAAAAGGAGTATTTCCTCACTTGTATGAAGTCAGCATAACTTTGGTATCTGTAACGGTTAGTTTGATGTGTCTACCTTGGCCAGGTATTTGGTGAAACATTATTACCCTGGGTGTGTCTGTGAGGGTGTTTCTGTAGAGATGAACATTGGAGTCTGTAGACTGAGTAAAGCAGATCGCCCTCCCCATGCGAATGGGCCTCTTCCAATCCATCGGAAGCCTGAAGTGTGTGGTCATCTTTAACCCGTCACGGCTGGATTGCGGGAGGTGGCATCTGCATTTTCTAGATGAGGAAACTAAGACTCAGGCTCTGGAGTGACCTGCCCAGAATGGCGCATCCTGTAAATGGGCAAGGTGGGACACTACCCCAGGACTACCGATTCCAAGGCCAGTGTGTTTTCCACCCCACAGGTATACATACACTGCTGGACATCTTGTTGGTGTCAAATAAATACCTTCTGAAGAACGTAATATGCCAATACGGCTTCTTTTTGCTCTTCCTCTTTCGAAAGTTACTGGGGGAGTGCAGACCGTGTGAGGGCCCAGATGGGCCCTCTGTACCTGTGTTTCTGATGCTACGTGTCCTCAGTGCTTGTGTTTTCCCATTTGCCATGTTTCTTTTCTGAGATGAGAATGACGTGAGGGACCAGAGAGAAAAGGCGAAAGACTTTTCTCTGAGAGCTGGGGCTCGGGATAACGGTAGCAGCGCCAGTGGCTGCCTGTAGTGTGTGCCGCCGGGTTAATGTCACCCGGAGTCCTGCACAAGCAACCCACGGACGAAGCACCATTCGTTTGAGATTAATGGGGTGGGAAACCAGTCAGGAAATAAATAGCTGCGGGGTGAAGAAGGAAGTACGAAGCATTTTGTTGACCAGCACCAATCAGTCCTTTGGAATCTGGTTTTCAATCGAGATGCTATCCCAAAAAAGCAAGAGCATGTTTCACAGTTTTCTTGTCCATTACAAATGGTTTTTTGAAAAGCATCTTCCATTTGCTCTGCTGCCCAGATTTGGTTGCAGGAAATCCTGGGGTTGTCTCTGGCAGAAGGCATTTTGTCTTTACTCATAAGCTATATTTTCACTTTCCCTAATCTCAAAATCTCAAAAGATGCTTTCTTTCTCTTACAGTGAAGGAACAGCTAATGCTAAGTCTTTCCTGTGCTTATTACAGTGGAGCTTACTGCTGTAGTACCGTTCAGTTTTAAATTTGTGCTCTTTAAGTCTTTGCAGACACCTTGTCTTTCCTGTTTCAAAGTGCTGGGATTTTGTTTTATTTACTGCATATAAACCGGCCTTCTTTTTCACTAAATGGCCAAAGCACCGAAGAATACCTTGGAAATCTACATCATATGTGAGCAGGGGGAAAACTCCCTTCCAGGTACTTCTGAATGTGACCGCGCTGAATAGCGTATCGCTAATGCAGAGCCGGGACTTCAAAGCTACAGCAAAATTAAAAGTTCCATCAAAGCGTCGTTCGCTCAGAACATTCTTGCTTTGTGGCTATCAAGTGCCCCATGTATTTGCTTGCAGTGGGTAGAATTTTCATAAAAGGAACAACAGGAGTGCTAGGTTGCATTACTTAAAAGTGATGGTAGCTGTTATCACAGAGAGGAAAAAAATGAAGGCAGAGGAAAGATCACAGGAGTGGAGTTAGCTGAAAATAAAAGGCAGGGTGCCTGAGCACCACATGGGGATATTAGTGGGACCATAAGCTGTGCCCATCTGATGTGTCCCTCTGTTATCTCCTTTACTGGCCATGTCTGAGATTTGGGGAATTTCTCTGGTTTCTGAAGTGCTACCTGACTTGCCTCTCTGGCAGGGAAAGCCAGCATGGTTCACTTCAGTGCGGTGGATGCCAAAATGGGTCTCTTACTTCCAGGTGTACGTAAGAACGTAAGACAATTCTCTGCAATACGGGAAAATATTAATTCGAATGACTATTTTATTCCACTGTATTTTAAATTTCTATTCTGGGGTTGTGTTTATAACAATGCTGTCCAAAGGATCGAAGGAGATCCATGGCAGGCAGCGTCCACACCATTCTGCCTTCATCACGTCATCGTCTCTTACTCCCTCTTTCACTTACGTGGGCCCTTCAAAGTCCCTTTTGCCTCGTAAGGTGACATAGTCATGGGTTCTGAGGATTGGGACATGGATTCGCAGGGCGGTGGAAGGGGCAATGCTCTATCCACTGAATGCACGTTGTCTGTTCTAGTCCTCACAACGGTCCCGGGAGGTAGGTGGTGCTATTGTGCCACTTTAGAGACAAGCAACTCTTGCAGAGAGAGGTCAAGTATCAATAATGTGTCCCATGATGGGTGGAAGAGCCAATGTTCAAACCTTGGCTGTTTCATTCCAAAATCCGGGTGTGGGACTTTTTTGCAACCCCACCACCTGCTTTCAGTAGATTTGCTGGCCCTGGAGTCTTGGTGAAGAAAGTGTGGATACGATCTGATAGATGTACCATCTTTCTGTCTCTCCTCTTATCTGAAGAATTGTGGGAAAAAATGGCAGAGTCTCTCGAAGCCCTTGGATCCTGAGATGCAGGGAAGAAAAGCAACCTAATTCTATAATTCTTATTCCCAACGTTGGTTTATTTAGCAACCTCCGTAAGATAGTCTGGGTCTCAGCCAATAATGTCTGGCTTATTAAAAGGGGGCATGAGTCTCACAGAGCCTCAAATACCAGCTTCTTTAACAAAACTAATAGCAGCAGCAATAGCATGAGATGTAGCATGAAGCTGAAATTCTTCAGGCCCTGGAGTTGGAGGGGAAGGATGTGGCCAAAAGAGCAACTGCCCTTAATTTGGGAATAATACAAAGATCCATGGGAAAGCAGACTGGTCCTGGATGACAAAACCGCAGACGATTTCAAGTTGCCTGACACCCCTCGGCAGGGCCCTAGTGGAGATTAAGCACAGGGCGGAAGCCATCTTTAACTTCAGCCATAGACTGAATTCAGATCTGGTTCAGACTTTTAAGGTAAGTGCTCACAGACACTCAATATGCCAAGACACAATAAAGCTGCTGATTCTTTTTGTTATGAAATCAATCCCTCTAGGTATCCATAGCCAAATTCTAGACAAATTGGAGCCATCTATGACCAAAGGGCCTAGGACTACATATGCTCAGGGCCCGTAGAAACCCATGAATGAACTCAGAGGGTGAGGAGAGAAAAGTGAAAAGAGAAAAGCCACCCTGTCGCTCAATGCTTCACCACTTTGTCCAGCTACGGTGGACTAAAAGACCACTGGTAAAGAGTTTGTCAACTCTTGACTCACGGAATGTTCATTGAGTTATCTGCCGGAGACGGTGCTGGCTAAATCACCAAAGGTAGAGCTCTTGCTCTGAAGGTGAAGGGGCCATACAGAGTAGAAGTTTCTATCATGGAAGGACAGGGCCTGGCAGAGATAACTGGCCCAGGTGAGATCACATGCTCCCTGGGAGTGGGGGTCTCCCTGACTAGCAACCAAAGCTGTGTCTGATAAATGGCAGAGTAAAGAGTTCCCCCAAAGAAGAAAGGGTCCCTCCCAGCCAAAGAAGGGAGGACTAAGCAGAAACCACAGCAGATGTCCCCTAAATAGCCCATCCGTGGGCCACGGGCTGGCCACTTCTGTGTCTTTGTTTCCTCACCTGTGAAATGAGGAATGTGCTGAGCTCACCTCTGAGATCATCCGGCCCCAACATTCCATTTCCTTTGTTCTGGTTCTGCTTCTCTGGCCAAACTCTGTCCTAGTGCTTGGAGGTGGTAAGTGGGAAAAGACATGACCGTGGGCAGCCTCAGTCAAGACAGGCTTGATGGAGGTGAGCTGCAAGCTGGGTCGTCAGGGCGGGAGGGGAGCTGTACACGGAAGGAGGAAGGAGGGAAGACTTTACAGCCTGGCCTGGGGAGGATGTAAGGGGCTGGTGTCGAGCCACTGCTTGTTATGAATATGTTTGTAAGGGGTGACATCCTAACTCATCTGTATTTTCCCCTAACTTAGTTTATCCGAGAACGGCAAGCCAGTCATCCGCGAGGATCTGAGGGAATGAGACATTGGACAGGTAAGTGTTGATAAGGGCAGGTTAATCAAAATAGGCCCTGAATACAAGCATCTCTAGCGCAGCTGAATTATGCTGATCCCCTTGGGGTCTATGCTTTGCATGTGTGCTGGGTGGTGGGGAGCTGGTTGTCTGTGCTCCAGTAGCACAAACTGAGAAGGATCCAGGGAGGCAGGAAAGAGAGAAGTGTCTCCATTCTAGGGTGCTAAAAAGGCATGAGGCTTTTACACACCAACTGGCCCCGTACCCTTCCCAGGATCATTAACATAGAATAATCTTGGCCTCTGTCTGCTCCCCTTCTGGTTCGGTAGGCTACCTCTCTGTCGCTTTCCTCAAAGATGCTGTTCAAGCTCCTTTTAACCTTCTTCTGCCCATTAGCAAGGTTAGGGAACAAACAACAAGGTCTGCCTTCACTGGCTAAGAATGGGCCTCGTCCTGAACAGGGGAGCGGTGTGTCCAGGAGGGCCACCCACCAGAAACCGCAGGGCGGGGCCGGGGCACCTGGAATAGGAAGCTGGAAAAGGGAGCGAAGGCTCACAGAGAGGTTGAGGGAGGATGGGAGCAAGTGGCGTTGTTCTGACCCACGTCCAGCGGGAATCCTTTAGTGTCGAATTACCTGTGACAATGTCCTGCCACACTTTGGGCTGTACTCTTACTTACCCTGACATGTGGTCCTGTTTCTGGATCCTTCATCTGTTTATCAAGGATGAGAATAAAGGCCCTTACTCTAGAAGTGGCGAAACTGTGTTTCACATTACCACTAACGGTGGGCAGAGAGAACACAGGAGATTCACCTCGGTCCCCAAGAACTCTGCTAGGTGCCTACTGGGACTAGAAAAATAGATACAGCTACCTCATTAAAGGACCTGGAGTCTGGTTGGGGAGGTGGGGAGGAGGTGGCAGGAAGCTCTCTGTAAAATGCTCTATAAAGAAGCAATTTAGCACAGTGGTTAAAAATACAGATCCGAAGCCAGTCTGCTTCAGTTTCATTCTCCCAGTTCCACCACTTAACAGCTGTGGGACTTTGGGAAAGTTACTTTACCTACCTGTGCGTCAGTGTCCTCACCTGTGAGATGGGTTTACAAAAGTATCTACCCCGTGGGATTGCTGGGCGGATTAATGAGTCGACTTGAGTGCTTACAACAGTGCCTCCCGCAAAGTGAGCGGTATGTAGAGGTGTGTCGGTATCTCTACTCCCCAGTCTGTTCTCTGTGGATTTGACATGTTCCCCAAAGCTGACATTATAAAGCGTGAGTGGAGGTTTAGAACAGACTAAGGTGTTGGTGACGGTGCCCTGAAGCCAGGGAAGGTGACTGTGAGAGGAAGGGGTGACACAGAAGCAGTCGTGGGGCTCGAGGCTGGACTTTCAGGCTAAACTGGCCAGACTATGGGGAGGGGGCAGGACTGCTGGGAGGCCTAGAGCAGTGGTCCCCAACGTTTCTGGCACCGGGAACCAGTTTCATGGAAGACAGTTTTTCCATGGACGAGAGTGGAGGGGTGCGGAAGTGGGGGGCGGCCCGGCAGAGCTCAGGCGGTGGTGCCAGCGATGGGGAGCAGCTGTAAACACAGACGAAGCTTCGCAGGCCTAGGACGCAGCGGGAGCTGCCACGTCTGGGGTTTAAGGAGCTGCTCAGAGAGAAAAAGCAAAAGGAACCTGCGGGAAGAGGGCACCCGGAGGCTGGGCATGGGAGGCCACAGAAAAAGCAGTTTTGACTAGAACCCAGTTTGGAACTGGAAGTGAGCAAAATTTGGAAAGAGACGAAATTCATTCTTGGCATCTCCTCTCCAAGAGCACCTCTCTCTTGTTCCATGTGTACTTCACACAACCTTGGGGTGCTGGTCCCCTGAGTCAAGCCTCCCCTCCACTCCCACCCCCCACAGGCTGAAACTGCTTACTTCACCCACCGGTCCCCTATCAAAAGTCCCATCATTTGAGCGCAGGCTCAGATTGTCAGTAGACTCAGGAGGAAAGCTAACAGCGTGGAACTGATCTCTCACTGACAAAATTACTAATAGCCACTGACTGTTCCCTAAAGCCCCTGGATTTTAAAAAGAAAATACTTGTTACTTCCAATGAAGAGCTAATCTAGGAATTCTTAATTTCAGGGGTGGCGGGTGGGCATGGGAGGGTCTTAGGCCTTGGACAAAGAGTCATCATTTTCAATGATTCTTACAGGAGTCTGTGACCCCTAAAAATGTTAAGGGCATTTGTTTTAACCTGTCTTGGCTAAGGCAGTGTAACCAAGTAAAATGTAAGCATTCAGGTTAGTTGGAAGAAAATATTTTCCACTGGGTGAGGTGGTGATTTGGGTGCAGGTGTGTTTGTGCATGCGCCCGCCTGCATCTGAACATACGTGTGTGTCTCCAGATTCTTTTCCTTTGCCATTTTGGAACCATAGATGTCTCCTAAATGCTTGGATTCTTTGCTTTCCTCCCACAAACATGGCTCCTGCGGTAGTTCAGGTGTGAGGGTTGGCATGGGGTGGTCGGGACAGCTAACCTGGTTGTAAGGTCTGGAATCTGCTTAGTCACAGGTTTATTGACATCCGACCTGCTCTTCTCTTCTATAAGAGAACAGGAAGTTCTTATTTCCATAGCACGCTAGCATCACCCAGGAAGGGAGCATATATTTTGCACAGCTCCCATCCTCCTCTTCCCTCCCCCATGCCCTACTGCTGCCTGCCTTCCCCATCCCCTCTCCCAGAATGCTCTGCTTTGCCATAATGAGATGCTCGGCGGCCGTGCAGCCACCGACATCTGGAGATGGATGGGGTCTCCTGTACTGCCCAGAGAGGGCTGTTAAAGAGACACTGTGTTCATGGAAGCAGGCTAGAGAAGGCGAGGAGACAGGAAGAGCCTGACAAGACACAGAAGCCATTGTCCAAGTAAAATGGTTATTCTTTCTGCCCATCCCCTGCTAGCCGGAGTAATTGGAGCAATGCTATATTTACGGAAGTCACCAGAAAGGTCGTGCATTGTTTAGATTCAATTGGAAGATTACACCTTCTGAAATCGAATTTAATGTGGCATCATTAGGACTTGATTAGCTCGGTGCCGAATAAGGTGAAAATACTCAATTCAGAGAAGAACATGGGGTAATGAATGAATACATTTCTATTCAAATACTCTGTTAATTCCCTAGGCAGGTGTGATTTCCATAAAATAAAAGGCCCTGGATAGAAAGGATAAAAAGGAAAAGAGTCAGTTGGAGCATCCTGTGACTGACTATGCTGGAGAAAAAGATGAGCAAAAAAGGCGTATCAAATGCTACCCTAATAGTTGTGTGTCAAGAAAGATTGGAACTTTGAAATAATTTTAAAAATAAATGAAATTTTCTCTATATTTAGGAGAGGCAAAAAAGTCATGGCTAAGTGAAATTAAAATTGAAATACGGATGTCAAATGGAAAATTCTTAGCTCTTCTGAGAGATCTCTAAGATGGCTGCTTTAAAATAAGAAAGAAAACAGGATTTTCTAGAAAATTTAAAAGTATGGACTCATTTTTACTTGAAATTGTCCCTAAGCAGAAAAATGAGCCAACTGTACCTCACAGGATTGCGTTAGGTTCACAGGGAAACGTGTGAAGATAACACAAAATTGGTGCACATGTGTTCATTCCTGTGTCCCTCTCTTCTATAGATGCTTTTTACGTATTTCATCTTGTTTAGCCCGGATTCATCCCTTGAAGATATTATCCTCATTTTTATAGATGAAGGATCTGACACCAAGACAAGTTTAATGCCTTGTTCAAGGGTCGTTGAATGGTAGAGTCTGAGTCTTAATCCAAGTTGGCCCAAGGGTAGTATTTGAAGACATTTGCCTTTGCCTCTGGTAGAGCAGATTAAAAATGTCTTACATTAGTAACTGTGGCTCTCCGGGAAGGGTAAGATTCCTTCAGAGCACAAGGAAGAAAAATTTTTCATTACAGGAACACGATATATGTCTCTATCCACTGCAGTCTGTTTACTTTTTTAGGACACCATCTTTCTATATTCACAGGAATTTCCTGTATCCATTTGAACTCCTAGTATCAACCAATCTTCACTAAACTAGTTTTCAGAGAGTTTGAATAGCATGACATTGATATTGGGTGCTCATTTTTACTGTGTAAAGTCTCACATTTCTGCTTCAAGCTGGGCTAACTTCACACTGGTGGCATGTCCCAATGAAGGATGCTTTTGCATCCTAACTCAATGTTCACTGTAAGCTCTAAAAGCCAGGGAGGAAGGAAGCCTGGTAATAAAACATAGTGACTATAGAGTCAGGTACTGTCAGGGGCAAGGAAAGATTTGGGGTGACAAGCTGGATGTGATGGGGAAGGGTTTATTTAGGAAGCGATGGAACTGTAGAGTGTCACAACAACAACCACCCCAACTGCATTGTTTATTGGGCATTACTATGTGCCAGGTACTTTTAAGTGCTTTACTTATATTCATTCATTTAATCCTCACAACATCCCTGTGAGGTGGAGCCTGTTATTTTCACTGTTTTGCAGATAAAGAAACCAAGGCACAGAGTTGTAAAGTAATTTCTTCTTAAGCGGTGGAGCCAGTGGGATTTTTAACCCATGCCATCTGGGTTAAAATCCAGAAAGACTATGTTCTGCTTCTGAAAAGAAAAAATGGCAACCATGCTCCCAAGGCTAACAGGCCCAGGGGAGAGTTGGTTCCAGCAGGTTCTTGTCAATTTCATCTGCTAAGGTTTTTTATTTGGGGGGATACATTATAGCCCCAGTGGAGGCTGGTGAAAATAAATGGAAGTCCCTTGAATATCCATAATAAGCCCACATTACAGAAGCATATTAATTCTACAAAGTAACCTGTGCTGATCATAAAGAGGTCACTTGCCTGTGTTTACAATGCAGTTTTCTGACCTCGAGGGTAAGATGGGGGAAAGGAAGCTGAGGGAAGAAAAAGTACAGTAAAGGAAGACAGATGGCAAACAGTGTCATCTTTTCAGCTTGTCCGTCACTACCAGTGTGAGGAGAGGATGTCCTCCCTGGCACAATGAGGAAAATGTCTACCTCTGGGATCTTTCCATTAACCCGATCATTGGGACTTGACTATACGGAGGTTTTGAAAAATGAAAGGAATGTGTTTATTGTCCTGGTAGCAGCTGGCAAGTGGCTATTTGCAAAACTGCTCTATGTATATATGTGAAAAACAACATACGTTACAGTGACAGTCTTTGTCAATAAAAGCCTAAGAGATGAAACTGGTTCCAAATAGCACAGGCCTCATTGGTTAAAAGGTTAATTCCAGCAAGACCGAATATGTTTCCCGTTGTCAGTGACATATCAAAGCAGACGATTTATAATATTCAGCAGAACCTTTTAGGTACTCTGGATAAATAATCTCATTAAGAATATACTCTAAAGTAGGGAGTTGCTGTTGAAATAAGGTCAAGAGGGTAAAATAGATAAGAATTTAGTAACCTGGAAGTAAGCTTTCTGACTCATACTTTTCATAATATATATCTACAAAGGCAGCCCGTGTAGCTAGATGTTCATCCCTGGAAAGAGGCCTGGTTTCACTATCTTTTAAAAGCACATACACATCTATATTATTGTATCCTTATTAATAATATCTGAGGCATGTAGGGGCATATGTTAACCTGATTAAAAAGAGAAGGAACTGAAGCCCAGCACAGGAATATTATACACAGGGAGTTTCACTACTTAGGGGCACTTTTACTTATTTACCCTCAGTTATCTTATCTGTAAATTGGCGACAATATTAGTACCCCATTGGGCTGTTGTGAGGTTAGGCAGAATAGTTTACAAGTACAGCACTATTAGAGTCGTACCTGTGACACAGGATGCATAAAGAAAAAAGTTGTCATCATTTGGGACAGCAAATTTTCAGTTGGCTGAGTTTGGAGAAATAAACCATCCTGCCCTCTATGGATATGTTTACTATTTTTTTTGGTTTGTTTTTATTTCCATATCCTGGAAACCCACTTAGCCTGACTTTTTACAAGTAGAGGAGCTCCACAAACTTTCTAACTGTAATCTCAGGCGAAATTAATTCCTCCCTGCCGTGTGTTCTTTCTTATTCTCTTGAAATCTTACCAGGGGCATGTTTCTCTGTCTGAGCAGGCCAAACTTTATTCCAACGCCAACGCGTGCAGGACAAGCGTGCTATAATGGGATTTGTGGAATTGGAGAGAAAGTTTAAGATTTTATTGAGGAAAATAAATTTCTCAATAAATTCCTCTGCTGCTCTTTCTCCTACTAGACTTTTCTATATCAAATTCTAACCTAGGCTTAGGGCATTTCAAAATATATCTGGTTAAAAATTAATATTGTACAACTAATAAAATAGGAAATTTCCAATTAAATTAGGTATTATTACTATGAGGTAACTTGCTTTAATATTACCTTAAAGCAATAACCAGGTGAAATGAAACGGCATAAAGACTGCATGCTCAACTATCTCTACCCATTACAGTCCCAAGACACTCAATTATTGATTTTTTTCTCCAGAGATTTTAATATAAATGCACAGAAGTCTAACATTACCTCAGCAAACATCCCCACAGAAATCATGTTATTTGGGAATGCTACCAATGAGAAAAAAAAATTGAAATATTGTATTTTATGATGAAAAAAAAAAATCCTTACTGAATTTCTTAAAAAAGAAGGCAATATTCCAACTATGAAGTACAGAGTTTGCATTATATTGGTATAACTTTCCAAAGCGAAGGGAGAGTAGTTGACCCATCTTTGGAATTTGAAGCTTCAATATTGGGCAGTCTGGTGCAGGGGAAAAGAGTAGGGGTTGGGAAACCTGAGTGTGAGTACTGCTTTGCTACTACCTAGCCAAGTGACTTGGATTAGATACACATGTGACTCCTTTGGACCTCGAGTCTCTTATTCTTAAAATGAGAAAGTTGGATCTGATCATTGCTAAGGTTCCTTCTAGAGCTAAAATTTCACTTACAGTGGACATTCAGTTCACTTTGAGTAACGGTTTCCCAGTTCCTACTACTGTATTGGAAAGCACTGTACTAGGTGCTAGAGAAATAAAAAGATAAATATAACGATCTTCCTCCTGAACTCAAAGGTTTATAATCATGTGGATTATTAAAGTGACCAGGCAGTATTTGCAGAACATTATGTAGTCATTTTAGTATACCTGTTTTATTATTCATAAAACATTTGGGGCAGTGAGGCTCACAGACTAAGAATGAGCTTTGCCTCTCAATCCTCATGCTGTAGCTAACTCATTGTAAAGATCTGGGTAAATGACTCTCTAAGTCTGTGTTATATCTGAAAATAATCATACTGACCCAATTGAAAGCAATGTTGAGGAATAGCAGAGGTTGTACATTCTGTAAATTTTTATGGGTACCATTATGTGCCAGGGGAGTGCTGAGAGCTAGGGGCAAAGTAGCTCATAGGTCCTTCACATAGCTGAGTTATTAGGTACATTATTATAAAGGTTGTTGCAAATAAATTAATATGGCAAATGGCTAGCTAAAACAAATTGTGGGCTTATTTTAATCTAGAGGTGTCAAGAAGCAAGCCCTTTTCTGTGCCAAATAACAAGTCTCTCAGTCCTTGAAGTACCACGATATACAGAAAACAACAACAAAAAAACCCATACAAATATTACACACAAAAGATCAGAAACTTGTATAAAACGACATATAAT
Source organism: Lepilemur ruficaudatus (assembly GCA_963574885.1). Lineage (NCBI taxonomy): Eukaryota > Metazoa > Chordata > Mammalia > Primates > Lepilemuridae > Lepilemur > Lepilemur ruficaudatus. Next base: position 12,706 of record CAUYRT010001415.1, read on the forward strand.
TTATTTCTTAGATAAAGATTAAGCTAAAAACGTAAATGGGATAAAGAAAGCACTGGCTCACGCCTGTAATCCTAGCACTCCGGGAGGCCGAGGCGGGTGGATCATTTTAGCTCAGGAGTTTGAGACCAGCCTGAGCAAGAGCGAGACCCCGTCTCTACTAAAAATAGAAAGAAATTAATCGGCCAACTAAAAAAACTATATAGAAAAAATTAGCCGGGCATAGTGGCACATGCCTGTAGTCACAGCTACTCGGGAGGCTGAGACAGGAGGATCGCTTGAGCCCAGGAGTTTGAGGTTGCTGTGAGTTAGGCTGATGCCATGGCACTCACTCTAGCCCGGGCAGCACAGTGAGACTCTGTCTCAAAAAGAGAAAGAAAGAAAGAAAGCAGGAGCAGATTGTCTGCTCAGGGTGTAAGGGTGCACGGTCTCATAACTAGACCTGCCCCAGAAAGAATCATCTATCTGAGTCCAGAGGTACCTACCTATCACTGCGCGCCGGCTGGGGCACACCGTGTTAAAGCTGACCAGCAGGAATGTTCCATGAGAGATTCTTGCCTTGTGAAGGAACCTAAAGTAAAAAATAAACAATTTCAGGTACAATTCTGGAATTTTACAATTAGATAAAGCGATTCAGAAATGTCTGAATGATAAAAATATGACACACATAAATTATAACGATGTAATTTATTAAGGAGA
>CAUYRT010001416.1:0-94649 GCA_963574885.1 Lepilemur ruficaudatus
AGATTTTTGAATGTAACAAGATAGGTCAACTTGAGTGGTAATATATTTTGGGAGATCAGCTCACTATAAATTGTGACTGTAAACATTATACTGTAAATGCTTTGTAGTTTTCCCCCAATAAAAAAGAAAAAAAAAAAAACTGGCTGCAAGGTAATTATCTGACCTACCTTGTTTAACTGTAGGCCATGAGACCCCCACTCCAGAGATAGTCCTGCCCCACATCCAGAAGGAAGGGATGCTGCTCAGAGAGGCCAAAAAGAATCTAGACAGCCAGGCCTTGCTGGGTTTCCCCACTCAGGATATTTAGCATTAGATCAATACTTTTGTCCAGTCATATTTCTACGTGGCCACCCATACTTTGTTGAACCTAAGCATAAAAATGGAAAATTTCCCCCATGCCTCTGGGTCTTCATTCTGAAGGCTCCCATGTACTGTTAAATAAATTTGTATGCCTTTTCTCTTATTAATTGGTCTGCCTCATGTCAGTGATTTTTCAGCACACCTTTAGCAGGCAAGGGCCTCTGCTCCGGACACTAGTTATGAGGCTTTTACAGGTACAACCAATAATGTATGTGTTGAAGAAACCAGGATCATGTACACAATTCCAAAAGAGAAAGGAATTACTTTTCTCAAGAACTTCAATGAGTTCTCATTGTGAGCAAATGCATTTCCTTTAGTTATCTTTCTCTTCCAGAGGTTTTCTTTTCTTCTTTTTTCTTTTTAAATAATTATAGCTTCACAGGAGGCTGTAAAAATCAAACAGAAGTCCCATGTACCCTTCATCCAATTTTCCCCAATGATAACATCTTATCAGTCTATAGCATAATATTGAAGGCAAGAAATGGATGTTAGCACAATCCGCAGACTTTATTCAGATTTCATCAGTTTTACATGCACTCATTCGTGTGTGTGTGTGTGTGTAGTTACGTGCACTTTTATCACACGCGTAGACACGCGTAACCCCTGCCATAATCAAAATACTGACCAGTCTCATCCCCGCAGGATCCTTCCTGCTACCCCTTTATAGCTATACCCACACCCCTCTCCAATCTCGCCTCCTAACCGCTGGCATCTCCTAATCTGTTCTTCATCTGTGATTTTGTGATTTTGTCATTTCAAAGATGTTATACAAACAGAATCATCCAGTATGAAACCTTTTGAGGTTGTCTTTTTCACTCAGCATGACTCCTTTGCAACCCATCTCAGTTGCTGTGTGTGTCAACAGTGCTTTTCTTTGCTGAGTAGTATTCCACAGTCTAGATATTCCACAGTTTGTTTGACCACCCTTTCACTGGATGACATCTGGGTTGTTTACCATTTTTGGTTACTACAAATAAAGCTAATATGAACATTCCTTTACATGTTTTTGAGTGGATGTAAATTTTGATTTCTCTGGGTTGACTTCCCAGGATTGCAATTGCTGGGCCATATGGTATGATAATTTTACAAGAAACTGCTAAACAATTTCCCAGACGGTTATACTATTTTACACTCCCACCAGCATAGCTATGAGAGAGATCCAGTTTCTCTACATCATCTCCAGTGGTTGATATTGTCACTATTTTTTATTTTAGCTGCTCTAATAGGTGAATAGTGACATCTCAGTGTGGTTTCCAGGAATGGTTTTTATTTGCTGTTTATTGGTTCAACCACTTTGCATTACTATCTTCTTCCTCTTAGTCCTACTTTTAACAGAGAAAACTCTGTCCACGTTCCCTTCCGTTTCCTCATTCATTATTCCTCATGGGATTAAAGGAATCTGGAAACATGGCCCATTTCCCTCTTCGTTTGTATTGCCCTAAGGAACCCCAGTTATCGCTTTTCACTTGCTTTTACTCTGGGCCTTGCTGTCATGGGGGAATGAAAGAAAGCAGCAGCTGCCCACAGGGCTAAAAGGGGCAGGGTCTGTTCTTTGTGCTTGTTTATGTTCGTTTTCTAGTCACAGCTCCAGTTGTTTTGCTTTCTGCTGCTCAGAGAGATGAGGGAAATGTAAATGTCCCCGCTGTTGTTTAAGCCTCCTGGGCAGTAAAAACATAGGCAGCCGTACTGCCAGTTCCCTAAATAATGTCAGATAACCCCTCTGAGAGTGCTTCCAAAGATGATTTACATGTGTCAAAGACTTTTGCAGTTAGAAGGGGTCCTAGGTGAAGTCCTCAATAAACACTAATTATGTGCCTACTGTGTGCTTGGCTCAGGGAGGGGTGCTTGTTCATAGATCTGCATCTTAATAAGCCACAGCCCCTCCTCCGGCCCTCTGTCTGCCATTACAGAGGTGGGCTGTGCTTGTGCAGAGATGTGATAAGTTCTAGTGGGAGTCGGGAGGCCCCTGCCACCCGCTCACGGCCTGAGAATGGAGGAACTCGGTCATCAACTCACCCAGCACTGCTAGATTCCATCCAGAGGAGCTGAATCAGAATTTCTGGAGGAAAGACCCAGAAAGCTGTGTTTTAAAACAAACTATTCATAGATGTTATAGACTGAATTATGTCCCTCCCACCCCAAATCCATATATTGAAGCCCTAACCCCCAATACGATGGTATTTGGAGATGGGGTTTTGGGGACGTGATTAGGTTAGGTGAGGCCATGAGGGCGGGGCCCTCATGATAGGATTAGGGCCCTTATCAGTAAAGACACCAGACACATGCAGCACAGAGATGACCCTGTGAACACACAGTGAGAAGGTGGCTGTCTGCAAGGCAAGGAGGGGATCTCAAGAGAAACCAAACCTGCTGACACCTTGATCTCAGACTTCCAGCCTCTAGAACTGACAGAGCGAGAAGGTAACATCTACAAGCAAAGAAATGGGCCCTCACCAGGAACCAAATTGGCCAGTACCCTGATCTTGGACTTCCCAGCCTCCGGAACTGTGGGAAATAAATTCTTGTTGCTTAAAATCACCCATCTATGGTATTTTGTTATGGCAGCCTGAGCAGACCAGTACAATACGCTTCTTAGAGTCATCCCGATTGAAAACTGTGGACCTAAGCCAGCTCTCTCGGTATAGGTGAGGGAAGTAAAGCAGAGCAGAGTTAAAAACCTTCTCCTGTCTCCCACAACTAGTTAATGGCCCAGATTCCCTGACTTTCAGACCAGTTCCCATTACACCAACTCAAGGGTGATAAATAGGTTTCATCTGCATGTCAACTCTGGTCGGTTGTGGTGGCCGCCGAGAGGACTATGTCAGAAAGGATTCTGAGGACAAATTCAGGTTCAGCTGACATGGACACCGTGCCTTACTCCTCTTACATGAGGAGTAAGAAGCACCATGGTATTGGTGGAACCCTGGGCTTAGGCTCCTGCTACCCAGGTTGAATAAGGTGACTAGTGTCATGAGTGTCACTCACTGAGAACAGTACAATTCAAGGTGTGGTTCATAGACCAATAGCAGCAGCATCGCCCAGGAACTTGTCAGAGATGTACATTTTGGGGACCCACCCAGACCTACTGTATCAGAATCTCTGGGATTCAGATGCATGAGTCTGTCCCGACGCCCACGCACGCTACAGTCTGAGAAGCCCTGTACCAAAAAATAAGGGCAATGATATCAGTGTCTCTGGGTGGCGACGAGTGAGAAGACCCTATAAACTAAAAAGCACTTTGCAAGTGTGCACGGGTCTCCCTCTTCCTAGCATGAGTCTGACTTCCTCGGGCTTGCTCTTTGTGGAGGTTGAGGAATGTCCCTCTGCCCGGCCCTCCTTCTGGGCTCAGTATGCAACACGGTGCCTCTCGAAGTCTAGGCCTCCTCTGTGGAACAAATGGGACCCTTCAGAGATGTCCTAGAATGTTGGGATGTTTCTTCCAGCCCTCGTCCCTCACATCCAATGAGGAAGTGCCAAGGCTGTGCATTTTTAGTTCGGGATGTCTGTATCTGCCAGCTCCAAGCCCTCCTTGTAGCCACGTGGCCAGCATCGTGCAATTGCCGCACTCCTTTATGACAAGCCCTTCCACTGTCTGTGAAGCAATGTGTGTGGAAGCCTGGGGAACCAGAGACCGTAAGCACTGGATGGCTTACATTACTTTGGTTCAAACATGGCTCGCAGCCCAGGACTAATTTATTTATTTTTATATGGTACATTTCTATTTCAACTGGGAATCTGCTCTGTCCTCCAGCTGCTCTCCCTTGGGCCACCCACCCCCTTGCCACTCTTCTCCTCCGGCCTGCTTCTCCTGTGGGTGGGAAGTGTGCGAACGATGCATCATCAGCCACTTCGGAGCGAGAGGCTCCGTCTCAGCCCACGTGGCTCACACTCACATTCCACTGCCCCCCACGGCCTCAGACCCACAGGGAGGGACCACATGCCGATGGCCCAGCAAGGCTCACATTTTCCACAGCCTTCTCCTTGGGTGCTCTGGGCTCCTGCAAAGGGAGCACCTGACGAAGAGATGGACAGGAAGCAAGACCACCCACCCTTTTTCCAGGGGCCGCCGAACCTAGACACTGAGATTGCAGCGGGTTTTTGCACACTGTTGCCCTGGGAAGGAGGAAAACCAGCCCCTGGATGCGAAAGACTCAATATCCTATTACAGGTCCCCAACTGAGCTGTCCCCTTCCTACCCCCACCACCATTTACAAAAACAGCCTGTTCGGCATATGAGATGGAAATTGGGTCCTGGCAAAACACAAAAAGTAAATATTTAAAGGGAAAAGAGCACACACAAGGAAACAGAATGCCTCACGTTTATGCTTCCATGGTCCACTGCCAAGGAGCGCACTGCCCCTCTCTGGCTAGTGTTTAGCGTGCCATGTGGTTTGAGACCAAGGGACCAAACCCCTCCGTGGTTGTGAAAAACATCAGTCCATTTGGTCTGGCCTTTCTCTCCCTGCATTTGTTGTTCATTTGCGAGTCTCTCACTTCCCTCCGCCGACTGCTGTCAGTGTGTTTACAGGTTTTAGATTTCTGATGGGAGCTAAACCACCAGGCCACTGAGACCGCCTCCAGGAGCAAGGGAGGCCCCTGGGCTCCTACAGGGACACTGGAGAACAGAGCCCTAGGACATGCGGACACGGAGTTCACTTTTTGATGCTTCAATGATAAGTATTTTCCCCAAAAACTCAAGGCAAAAAAATAAGAAAGGGATTTTGTGAGTTAGCCATCTCCCCACCTGACATCCTCCTGTGACGCTGCAGAACCAGCATCTTGACAGGCGGGGAAGGAGTGGCAGGAGGACGGCGCACCAAGGGCCAGCCAGGACAGAGCCTTGCCCGGCTCTCCCTCTGCAGTGGAACTGGACCCTACATGTTCATGTTGAAGAGTATTAGAATAAATGGTCACAACCAATGAAATTAAACTATTTCGTACAAGGTCTGACACTTCTTACCCCGATTCTGGGAGTGGGAGCACAGCACCGATGGGATGACTCGGGGATGCAAAATGCAAGGGGACACCTTTCCCTCTAAAGCAGCTCTGGTCAGCAGTTCTCACCACGTGACATGTGTGTCCAAATAAGGCTTATTTTTATTTTTTATTTTTTTGAGACAGAGTCTCACCCTATTGCCCAGGCTGGAGTGCCGTGGCATCAGCCTAGCTCACAGCAACCTCAAACTCCTGGGCTCAAGCGATCCTACTGCCTCAGCTTCCTGAGTAGCTGGGACTACAGGCATGCGCCACCATGCCCGGCTAATTTTTTCTGTATATTCTTAGTTGGCCAATTAATTTCTTTCTATTTTTAGTAGAGATGGGGTCTCGCTCTTGCTCAGGCTAGCTTCGAACACCTGACCTTGAACGATCCGCCCACCTCGGCCTCCCAGAGTGCTAGGATTACAGGCGTGAGCCACCGCGCCCGGCCCAAATCAGGCTCCTAAGCCTTTCGTCCACCACCTTTTCCCTGCATCTCTCACATTTTGCCTAGTGACGTTTCCAGAGGCAGAGCCACATGGGGAGAACTCTCTTCTTATTTCTCACCCAGTTATACCCAGTTCACACAGAGATAGTTTGATTTGGGCCCGTAACACATCCGGTTGGTTGCGGGCAGCCACTTAGCAGGATTCATAGGCGCCTTTAGGCTGCGGATATACGGGTGGGCTCAGGGGCTAGCAGTTGTTGTTCGTCTTTGAAGAGAGAGGAAGACATAACATGCAATCGTCGCTTTATTTTTTGCAGCTTCTAGCCTGGGTTCACAGAGAGGCTGTCAGCATCCTGATGATTTAGACGTGTATGAACTACACTTCTCTGTTACAATAAATCATGCCTTGAAGTTGCGTGATCGTTGAAGCAAAGGGCTTGAGGGACCTTAAGAAGTCGTTTTTGCCTACCCCACCCTCCACCTCCATCCTCACATCTGGTCCTTTGAATACTAATCTTCAGCTTAGATTTTTATGGGACCTCTTAATGTGTCACAATATTTCTAGCATTATGGACACCTGTGAATGAGATTCACGAGACCAGAAGGGATGGTTCACAACTGAACATTCGCCCTTGGGTGCAGCCTAGGAGAGGCACAGACTCTGCCTGGGTAACAGGAGCCAACACCACAGACACAGCTACGTGAGGTTGGAAATACTTGCACAAAGCAAGCCCCAGGAGGGGTCTGAGCCACACGTAAAGGAAGACACAGAAGTGCTCCCAGCTCTGAGAGGGAGGCCCCACTTCATCAAAGATAGGAAGGAGCCACCTCCCTGAGGTCACAAAGGGTAAAGCAATCCTAACTATGACATATATAAAACAGAAATGAAGCTTGAGGTTCCTTTTAGAAACACATCATTTTAAGGCTATAAGTTTTTCCCAGAGTACAATGTTGACCATAACTCATAGGTTTTGATATGAAGTATTTTTCTTTTCCTTAATTTCTAGGCAGTTTATCATTTAAAACTTGCCATGTTTCATCTTACTAGGGACAGGTTGAGCATCCCTAATCTGAATATCCACAGTCAGAAATGCTTCAAAATCCACAGTTTTTGGACACCCAAATGGTGCCACAACTGGAAAATTCCACCCATAAGTACTTAACATGAACTTTGTTTCATGCACGAAATTATTATACATATTGTATAAAATTACCTTCAGTCTATGTGTATAAGGTGTATATGAAACATAAATGAATCTTGTGTTTAGACTGAGATCCCATTCCCAAGATATCTCATTATGTATATGCAAATATTCCAAAATCGAAAACGCTTCTGCTCCCAACCATTCTGGATAAAGGACACTCAGTATGTACCACCAGATTACTTTCCCCAAGTGTACGCCAGGTCGGACCCCCACCAGCATCAGGTGAGACATCAGTTTCCCCACATCTTTACTGGCATCAAATGTCATCAGTATTTTTATTTTTTGCCAAACTGGTAAACAATTGAGTCTTCTTATTGTTATAATTAACATTCTCCCCACTTCTAGTAATATACCACATACATTCAAATGTTTGATATTCACTTTTATTTCAACTTCAGTGAATTCTCTACTTTTATTTCTACTTAATAATTTGTAAGAGGTTCTCAATATCAGAGATATTAATCGTCTATCCTGTGTTTCAAATATTTTCTCTAGTCTCCTCATCTCTGTCAATATAGTTGTGTTGTCTTCTGCCGTGCAAAAATATCCAATTTTGTATGTAGTCAGATTTGTCAGATTTTTCTCTTAAGACTTTTTCCTTTCCTGTCTTGCTTATAAAGGCCTCCCCTCCTAGAGGTTAAAAAATATTATCCTAAACTCCTGATTAAAATTGCTTTAAATTAGATCTTAATTTAGGAAGTTTTATATGTTTATGGTATTATCTTTCTCTATAGTAGGGTCAGCAAATTAGCTCATCACCAGTTTTCATAAATAACGCTTTACTGAAACACAGCACACTCATTTATTTGTTATACATGTTGTCAGTGGCTGCTTTTGCAGCGTTGAGTCATTGCCATAGAGACCCTGTGGTCTGCATAGCCTAAATTATTTTTTATTTTGGCTCTTTACAGAAAGAGTCTGACAATCTTTGCTGTGCGCAAGGGTGTGAATTTCTTCAAGGCTGTTGACTGTCTCTCCATTTTTTCAGATCCTACTTTATTTCTTTCAATAATGTTTCATAATTTTTCCTCATCTTTAAAAGGAAATAATAATAGTACTTGTCTTATTGTTGCCAAGATTAAATAAGATAATTACCATAAAGTGCTTAGCACAGTGCTTGGTTCATAAAGCTCTTAAAAAATAACAGCCATTGCTTTATGCTAGGACAAAGAGGTACCATAAACAATAAAACATAATTCTTGTCATTGTGAATGTCTTGATTACTGTAGATTTTCTTTGTTTTTAAGTCATCAACTGGCTTGTTAGATTTACTTTTCTTGATTGTAAACTTAATACAAATTCATTCTAGAGGTTTTGGAAAAGGAATATGAGTAGGAAAATTAAAGTTAAAATCTCCCCTGATCCCCCTATCCGGAGAAACTAGTGCTTACCATAATTTTTTTTTTTTTTTTTTTTTTTGAGACAGAGTCTCACTCTCTTGCTCAGGCTAGAGTAAGTGCAGCTGTGGCATCAGCCTAGCTCACAGCAACCTCAAACTCCTGGGCTCCAGCAATCCTTCTGCCTCAGCCTCCCACCAGGCCCCACTAATTTTTTCTGTATATTTTTATTTGGCAATTAATTTCTTTCTATTTTTAGTAGAGACGGTGGGGTCTTGCTCTTGCTCAGGCTGGTTTCAAACTCCTGACCTTGAGCGATCCACCTGCCTTGGCCTCCCAGAGCGCTAGGATTACAGGCGTGAGCCACCACGCCCGGCCTGTGCTTACCACTATTAATAGTTGATGTCTATCTAGTGTGGTTTTATTTCCATATATATATACACACAACAGGTGTTAACAATCCCATGATATATGAGTACAAGAGATATCACATTTCTTTTTCTAAATCAAATCTAAACCTGGCTGAGTCTGGTCGGAAGGCCAGTGTCAGCCATTTGGGGGCTCCATTCTCTGCCTTCTGTTGGATCAATTAAGAGCCCTGGGCCCTCGTGCTTCTGGAGACGTGGTCTGTGTTGCAGGGTGGTCGGTGCTATTACTTTGTTAGTATCACTAAAGGAGCTGCAGCCACCAGACAGCAGTCCTTCACCATCTATAGACACCCCGCCCAGATGGCACAAGTGATCCTCTCTGCTGACTAGGCAGCTGCCCGGGGTCATGCCTCCCTACACCCTGAGAGCAAGGCTTTTGTCCTCTTACCAGTCTTACAGTATCTGTTGACCCCATTGTCTCCCGGCTGGGCCCCCCGCCCCTCTCCCACCCTGGAAGCACAAAGGTTCCTTCCAGCTCTTTCAACCTAGAACTGACCTTCCTAAACAGAGACCCACATGGTCCCTGGAACATTTTTAAATTTTCATTCCTGCATCTCAATAGGGGAACCCCCATTCAAGAGTAAGAAGAAAGATACTTTCTGTTTAAATAAAATTTAAAAAGACACTAGTTGATTTTTAGTTTGAGATGATCCTCTAACATTGTTTTGCAGCCTACTGTTATGTAATGACCATAACGTAGGCATATTTCCATATCTTTAAATAACCTTTAAAATAATCATTTGAATATATATCTTTTGCATAATTATAATATACATATATTGTGTACACATATAAATATATAAAAATATAATTTCTACTAAATTGTAAGAATGCTTCAACATTTGGGCTCAACCTTGGATTTTTGCCAAAATCTACTATTCGGCTTTGGCCTCTGGCTTAGGAAGGCCAAAGAGCTGAATGCTGATTTCAAGATCATTTCTAGCATCCCAAATTTGGGCATGATCGATAATTGTGAGGCCCCCCCAAAGATTCTCGTTGTATCTAATCAGTATAACAACAGTAGTATGAACAAGGCAAGACCTGTCATTTAAATTGATTATCAACATTTCATTCATTTTCAGCTCCAGGTAAGCATTCTGAATATAACATGAGTACATCTCCTTATGTGTTTTATATCTTAAATTCTATCACCCTTTTGATATATGAATGAATGATTACCATTTCAAGAGTAAAATGAAGGAATAAATGATATAATTTGTGAAAACTATCAATTTCACATGTAAAAACAACTATTAACAACTTTCCAATCATTAAATAGGGAAATAGATGACTAATAGAAATATTAAGAGAGAGTGTTAGCTAAGATACTTTAGGAAGAACATTGTTTCCTTTTAATGCTAATAACCATTTATAAAAAATTTCAGGCTGGGCATGGTGGCTTACACCTGTAATCCTAGCACTCTGGGAGGCCAAGGCGGGAAGATTGTTTGAGCTCAGGAGTTTGAGACCAGCCTGAGCAAGAATGAGACCCCGCCTCTACTAAAAATAGAAAGAAATTAGCTGGACAACTAAAAATATATATAAAATTAGCCAGGCATGGCGGCGCATGCCTGTAGTCCCAGCTACTTGGGAGGCTAAGGCAGAAGGATCGCTTGAGCCCAGGAGTTGCTGTGAGCTAGGCTGATGCCACCGCACTCTAGCCCGGGCAACAGAGCAAGTCTCTGTCTCAAAAAAGAAAAAAATTTTCAATAATATAGGGGGAAATAATAATCATTAGATTATAAGATAATTCTAATATTTGGAGAATTATTTGGATTAGGAACACTTTAATATTAAACAAAACAAACTTTGAGAACTATATTTAATTTTTGTTTACTTAATTCCACATAGGCTGTTAGGCTTTCAAGGAAAGATTCTATTTAGGTATTCTTATCTATGGGATGAATTTCAAGCAGAATGTCATTTTTGTCACTTCAAAACTTCATAAGGAGGAAAATAAATCCAAAACAATGCACAACAACATGCCTGAAGAGTCATGATTGATCCCGATATAATGCAGAACGTGAAATGAATGAAGAAGAGAAAAAAAGTGCTCAAGAAAAGTGAGGCACTCACAGCACACATTCTCACTCGCCAGGTTTCAAAACAGAACTTACATGAATTCTTTAAAGAGAACTTAGGGCTTTAGACCTGTGGAAACTAAAAGTTCAAATAAAAAGCTGCTCAAAATGTTGCTCTACTGAAAACTGTTTTCAGAAGATGAAGATAAAGGACTTTTGTGACTTACTCAAGTGATTAGGTACGAAGTTTCTTCCAGAAAAGCCGTTATTGAAAAGCTTCCTTCCTGCATTATATTCTGCTATGTGTACAGAGCTCAATGGTGTTATTAAATGTGCTGCTTTTGTATTTTTCCCATCAGTTTGACAGCATGGTGTATTAATGATAAAGCCAAGTGTGCTTCATCTTTATTTTGTTGCCGAGAGGCTGTGGTCCTTCCCAGCAGAGGGAATCTTATTGAAGAAATATTTACAAAATGAAAAGTCCATCAAGAAAAGTGTCGGGTGATTGTCTCCAACAATGGAACAAACATGGTGAAGGCTGCAAGTGATTTAGGAATCACAAGCATCCCACGGTTTGTTCACACTCTTCAGCTGTGTGCTGAGAAAGCAATTATGGCACAGAATTGCTGTTTGTTATTCCCAGCGAGTGGGCTCCTTTCATTATTCTCTTTTTTCCAAAGATAAACTACATGACACGGAAGAAATTTTGGAACTGCCTTATCATGTAATTTTACAAAATGTTCCAAGAAACTGGAACAGTAGCTATTATGTGTTCAAAGACTGCTGGAAGAACAAAGAAGCCTTAAAATTGTACCATGCAGGAAGCAATGCCAATTTAGCATAGCGTGCTAACAACCAAAGTGTGCTTGCAAAGAAAGTAGCTCATTTGCTGGAATAAGAATTGACCTGCTTGATGGGCTTTGGGGGGCAAATACCTATTTCATCCTTCCGCTTGCTTTAAACCCTCCTATTTTCCCGGCGGGGAAGGTGCTAGGATTGGCTTGCTTGCAAGGAGACCTGAGGTGCAATGGACCTTCGGAGATACAGTGTTATCTCAGAAGCCAATTCCAATGCTCCACTGCTACAATTTTAAAGCAAATATTTGAGACAAATTTTTCCTGAGTATATGCACAAATATCAGAAATAAAGATGACCGGGGGAAGGCAACAATCTGAGGTTTGCTACTATTACTACCATAAAATATTCAGAAGCCTATTCAAGCAGAGAACATAAAGCTCCCATTTTGAGAGCTGCTTCATTTCCATCAACCAAATATCTTCAAGCCCAGGAGGTGGATAAGAAGAACACTTGTCTTAGCCAGTTACTGTGAGTTCTGCCTTATGGGTGGGGAATACTGTCCAAGACCCCGAATAGATTCCTGAAACTGCTGGTAGTATTGAACCGTATGTGTACAATTGGCCCTTGAACAACATGGGTTTAACCGTGCGGTTCTATTAATATGTGTTCTATGTGCTTAAAATGTTGAAAACATTTTAAACAGTGAAATCATTTGTTTCTTCCCCAGTCGGACTCTTCCTGACTCTGGGACAGACTTGGCCAGTGGGTTAATGTCCTTCTCACGCTGATCCTTCCATGGTTGTCTTTGTCTAACCTTCACTGGGCCCTTGTAACTTACACACAGATTTTTTTTTCTTTTTCAACTAAATGAAAACCAAAAATACAGTATTCCCAGGATGGGAAACCCACATGTATGGAGGACTGACTTTTTGTATCAGTGGGTTCCCCAGGACAGAATGCTGGGCTTGAGCATGGGATTTGGAATTGGGGGATCCTGGAAGCAATCCCCCATGTGTATTGAGGGACAATTGTACTACATTTTTGCCTATACACACATGCCTGTAGTAAAGCTTGATTTATAAATTAGGCATAGCAAGAGATAACAACAATAACTAATAATAAACTAGAATAATTATAACAATATACTGTAATGAAAGTTATGTGAATGTGGTTTCTCTCAAAATATCTTACTGTGTTATACTCAGGTATTTTTGGACTGTGTTTGGCTGCAGTAACTGAAACGCAGAAGGACCCACAGATAAGACTACCGTACTTATGTTTAGAGCAGGATTCCTCAGCTCTTGTCAGCACTACTGACATTTTGGCCTAGATGATTCTTTGCTGTGAGGAGCTGACCGTCCTGGGCACGCAGGATGTGTAGCGGCATCCCTGGCCGCCACTCAGTAGATGGCAGTAACTACCCTCCCCCACTGTCCAGACATTGCCTACTGCCCCTAGGGGACAAAGTCACCCCAAGAACCACTGGTTTAGGGGAAGGAAAGCTTACTCACATGGTACAGGCATTTCTTACATGATAACCTGCCATAGTGACATTCCCATGGGCTGCCTCCAGGCACCAGCACCTTCTGAACCCAATGCTGACAAAGAAGCCAAAACATACTGTGTTCCCCTACTGGTTTCAGTTAAAAATGACTTCTATTTCCACCACAAATCTGAAAACAGCGGCCACGGGAGCACTGTGCCAGTAGACACTCTCAAGATCCCATCGTGACCACACTACAATAATAAGCTTTAAAGTTTAAATTCTAGCCACGAATATTTGATAGAAGAATAACACATAGCATTTCATAGATCAGCCACTGTAGTTTACAATAATCTATTGTATATTTCAAAATAGCTAGAAGAGAATAATTTGAATGTTTCTAAGATAAAGAAATAACAAATATTTAAGGTGTAGGATATCCCAAGTACATTGATTTGATCTGTACAAATTATATGAATGTATTAAATGTTAACTTAACACATGCATCCAAAAAATATGTACTTCTATTATGTACTAATTTTAAAAAAATAAAATTTAACCATTAAAGTTCTTAAATGAAAATTGAAGTGTTGACTCAATTTTTAAATAAAATTTCAGATGTATCCATGTAACCCAGAAGTTTTTAAGTTGACAATATTTGGCTTTGGTCAAATGTCAATTTACAAACTTGTGCATTCAACATTGGGTCCAACCGCTCATTTAGAGCACATGTCTGAGGAGAATATTCCCAAAGCAGGACCGGAGCACAGCAAGCACCATGGTAGGGTGTCCAGTGGTATTTGCTGAACAAATGATTCAGTTATCCAATACTATATTGTTAAGCATTTAAGCTGTTTGCAAGATTTTGGTCTTACAAAGTACTTTGCAATGAGCTTTCTTAATTAGAAAACAATAAGGTCCTATTTAATTATGCTCTTCAAAAAATCTTCTAGAAATGGAATTACGGCACCCCAAAGTCTGAACATTTGTATGCTTTTTATACCTATTATTGTGTCCTCGAGGAAACCCTATTCATATCATCAGCAATTAATGAGTTTTTTTTCCCCTTTACTCTTGCCAGACCCTGGGTATTACCATTTTTTCAAAGATCTTTGCTAGATCTTTGTTAATAAGATAGGAAAACATTGTATCTTGCTTTTATTATTGTGCATTTCTTTGATTTATGAATAAACATCAGAAATTGCATAGTGTCAGAATGATCATTGATCACTATTTCTTTAGTTGAGCCCCTGATGAAGTAGCTGCCCTGCAGGCAGAAAGCATGCAGTGTGAAGTGCACAGAGCTTTCAACTTGAGAGTCACACACAGGATGGTGAGACACTCACGCTATGGGGGTATGCAGGGGCTCAGACTGGGCAGGGAACAGCAGATGCTCGTCCCCCAGACACAAGTGCATTGAGTGGAAAATGAATAGACTCAAGAGATTTTCAAGTTGCCTTGTTTGAAAGAGCCATTTAAACAAGCTGGAAATGCCCACATTTTCCCACTTTTACTGATATACAATAATTTACATATTTATGGGATACATGTTAGTGTTTGTTACATGTAAAGAAATGTGTAATGATCAGGCCAAGGTATTTGGGATATCCATCCCTTTGAGTGTTTAGCATTTTTATATGTTGGTATCATTTCAAGTCCTCTCTTCTAGTTACTTTTAAACACTCATATTATAATATTGTTGCTAAGTATATTCACCCTAGTCTGCTATCAAACACTTGAACGTATTTCTTCTAACTGTGTGTCTGAACCCAAAATCAGCTTCTCTTCATCCCCACCCCCCTTCCCAGCCTCTGGTAACTATCATTCTATTCTCTATGTCCATGAGATCAAGTTTTTTTCAGTCTTTTTTATGGCCGAAAAGTACTCCAGTGTGTATATATACCACATTATCTTTATTCTTTCTTTCTTTATTTATTTGTCCGTTGATGAGCACTCAGGTTGATTCCATATCTTTGCTATTGTGAATAGTGCTACAACAAACATGGGGGTGCAGATATCCTTTTGATACACTGATTTCTTTTTCTTTGGGTATATACCCAGTAATGGGATTGCTGGGTTGTGTGGTAGTTCTATTTTTAGTTTTTTGAGAAATCTCCATACTATTTTCCACAGTGGCTATACTAATTTACATTCCCACCACCAGTGTACAAGAGTTTGCTTTTCTTCACATTCTCACCAGCATCTGTTATTTTTTATCTTTTTTATAATAGCCATTCTATTATAACTGGAGTGAGATGATATTTCATTGTGGTTTTGATTTGCATTTCCATAATGATTACGACATTGGGCACTTTTTCATATACCTGTTGGCCATTTGTATGTCTTCTTTTGAGAAATGTCTATTCATGTCCTTTGTGCATTTTAAAGGGATTATTTGTTATTGTTTTTACTGTTGATATATTTGAGTCTCTTGTACACTCCAGATATCCATCCCCTGTTGGATGAGTAATTTGCAAATATTCTCCCGTTCAAGAGGTTGTCTCTTCACTCTTTTGATTGTTTCTTTTGCTTTTGCAGAAGCTTTTTAGTTTAATGTAGTCCCATCTGTCTAATTTTGTTTTTTGTTACCTGTGCTTTTGAGGTCTTAACCACAAAATCTTTGTCTAGACCAATGTCCTGAAGAGTTTTCCCTATGTTTTCTTCTAGTAGTTTTATAGTTTCAGGTTTTATACTTAAGTCTGTAAGCCATCTTGAGTTGACTTTAGTATATTTTGGAGATAGAGGTTCAGTTTCATTCTCTTGCATATGGATATCTGGTTTTCCCTTCACCATTTATCGAAGAGGGTGTCCTTTCCCCATTGTGTGTTCTTGGTGGCTTTGCTGAAGATCAGTTGGCTGTAAATATGTGGATTTATTTCTGAGCTCTCTATTCTATTCCATTGGTCTATGAATTACTCACATTTTAAACTTTGTCTCTTCTGTCTCTCTTTCCTTGCTAAGCATGGATATTCAAATTTGAACACACTTATGTTGTGACTGATCTGTAAAAATGTAGCTACTTCTCCAAATAAAATAGAGCCAAAAGTCAGAGCGGGCACAGTGAGTGTGCGTGCACGTGCACCCGGTCTTCACATGCTTTTTGAGAAAGCCTGGGAATTTCTTCTGCCTCCGGTAACATGAGTATGCCATTGGCTCCTTTAACTCCTTGTCCAGGGACGGTCAGTGGATCAGACCACAGCCCTCACTAACCTACGCAGGACCTCTGTGAGAATGAGAAGAGGCGCCTGCGGGCAGCCGCAGCCCCTCGCCAGAGCACACAGCCGGCAAGGGGAGAGCAGGCTGAATCCTAGTGCCCTGCCCTCTGTGGCGTTCTCTGTGCGAGGCTTAGACTGCATACGTGGAGGGAGCAGCGCTGACAGCCTTGAAGTTGAAGCAAAGGAAGGGAGAAACTATGGCTTTTCCATCAGCTCAGGATGCTGCCAGCCAGGGATGGCCCCGTTAGTACGTTTCAAAGAACTCCCCCAACTGGTAAACTAGTCTTGAGTCACCACCAGAGCTAGGCTGTTCTTCAGCATTTGCCAGCTCAGGAATCAGAGTACTCCTGGCTCTTTCTTTGCCTTCTAGCTATTGCTTATGACCAGTCTAACACTTAGCGGTGTTCTGGTACACAAAAGGTGCCCGATAAATGTTTGGAGTTGGTGGAATGGCCTTGCTGACCCAGCACTCTGGGAGGATGTGCTTCTGTTGACCCCTTTGCTTCAGAGGGCTGAGTGCAGGGATGGCTTTCTGAGATGCATCCTGGTTTTCATGAAAATCTACAAATTACAGCAGAAGAGATCTTCACTCTCATACGTAGCACCATCCAGACATCCACACTCCCAAGCAGCAGGGAGGGAAAAAAGTGACTGCAACAGGTCAGGAGCAATTCAAGTCCATTTCATCCTGGCCAGACTCCTAAAGATCAAGATAGAAGAGAAATAAATGTCTCTAAGGAGGCCCTGGTGACCTCCCACTGGACTGGAGGTGATTCAACCACAACTCCGCAGAGGCCCCTACCTCCATCACCACACGTAGCTTCTGCTTCAAGAACCTTCAACACAATTGTTATAGGTTTTTAGTGGTTTCCTCTGGGAAAAAAGTAAGTTCAAATAACATAGTGACTGAATTGCAAAGACATTTATTGGCTCCATTTCCCCTGGAGCTTAGAGCAACTTCTCTAATTATTACATTGTTGATAGAAATCACTTCAATAAATGTGGCTTTTCAGACAAGACCAACTCTGGGGGGGGAGGGGCAAGAACAGATATTGGGACATGTGCCATATTGCCTCTGAGCCCATTGCTTATTACAGCATTAGAGTTTAAGCCATGCTGAAATCCAGTCCATCACCACAAGGTTGCACAAGGCTGGGGCCACCTAATGTCACCATGAATAGAGAAGCAGCAGCTCTTTTGCTCCCTTGGGAACTAAACCTTATTTTCACAGCATGTTTAAGGCTTTAAGTGCTAAATACGTTGATTTACTTTTTGTGAAAAAGTGGTTATTCCGTAATCATCTCTTGATACATTGTCAAATCTCTCCTTAACCTTGCCCTTCCAGCAAACCTATCCTTGTTACCACTGGCAGGTGAAGTTGTTCTTGCCGATAAGTTGCCTGAGGGGCTCGGAATAAAAGGTTCCCATATGTCATTTGGTATAGAACTCTCCCGGGAAAACACAAGTGGGCTGATGACAGTGTCGTGCAGACCTCTGCCGAGGGTTGGGCAAACATGTCTGCCATGAAACTCTTCTTCACAGGCTGTTAGGGAAGGGCTGAGACCACAGTGGCTCCAGTCCACGAGCTCGGGCCTCCATGTAGAGACAGGAGCTTGCTGCGACATCCAGGAAGAAGGGAAATGGGGTGGAACAGGAAGGTGATGGAAGCAGTCAGACTTCTCAGGTGGGAAGGTCCATCCTTGAGGACCTCTGGCCACTTGTGAGACCTTACTAAAGAAAGATAGGAAGGGGGGAGGGGAAGAAAAGAGGAAGGAAGGGAGGGAGGGAGGAAGGGGGAAAGACAGAGAGAAATAAAAGAGAGAAGTCTGGTTCACCTAAGCATAGACAAGTGGCTAGGGAAGATGCCTCAGGCACACAGAATGAGATGGAAAGGTCCAGGCCAGGGGTAGAGGGGGACCTCATGTCTAGCAGACATCTAGGAGAGGCCAAGGAGACAGTTGGAGGTCAGTGCAGGACAAGGTAAAGCCATGAATTTCTTCTTGAGAGCCCCCTGTGAGCCAGGACCTTGTTCCAGGTGCCAGGGATAGGGCAGGGAACAAAACACACGTGGTCCCTCTCTCCTTGGGCTTACATCCTAGCGAGGGGATTCAGACAGTAGCAAAGAGAGAAATGGAAATGTTGTATCATTTCCAGCGGTGGTAAGTGCCGTGAGGCAAAGGAGGGTGGCAATGGAGAGGCAGGGACAGACGGACGGGGCTGCTGTTTACCTGAGTGGCCAGGGGTGGCCTCTCTAACAGGGTGGCATTTAGCTGGAGAGCTATTGGAAAAGAGTTCCAGGCTTATGGCCTGGTGGCTAGGAAAAAGATCCCTGGATCCAGAGGAAGAGGTTCCTTCTCCAGCCACAGAGCCAGGGCATAAGGAGAAGGCTTCAAGGGGCTGCGGTGCGGCTCTTCCAAGGGTGCAGGAGACCACAGCAGGCTCAGGGTGGGCGGCCTGGAGCAGGGAATCTTTGGCAATCAAAAAGGGCCAGGACTCTTAGCCTTCCCTGGTCCTGAAGCTATGGTCCTAGGTGGTTTAGAAGAACACCACCTGAAATGTCTTAGCTCAAGCTGCTGTAACAAGGTACCGTAGATAGGGTGGCTTATAAACAACAGACATTTATTTTCACAGTCTTGAGGCTGGACGTCTGAGACCAGGGTGCCAGCATGGTGGGGTTCTGGTGAGGCTTTCTTCTAGGTTGCAGACAGCTGTCTTCTTGCCGTGTCCTCACATGGCACAGAGAGCTAGCTAGCTCTCCGGCCTCTTCTTCTAAACACACTAATCCCATTCATGAGGTCCCCACCCTCATGACCTAATTACCTCCCAAAGGCCCCACCTCCTAATACAATCACATTGGGATTAGTCTTTCAACATAGGAATTTAAGGGGGACAAAAACAGTCAGTCCACTGCAGGGAACTCAACCCCGCCCCCATTCAGCCACTCTAAGTTCAAGCGGCTCTAATAAAAGCATGTTTTTCCTTAAAGGAACAGATATCTGCCTCCCTGCAAACCTATCCTTGTTTCTCATTTTGTCCTCTGAAGCTTTAAGAATAACTGAAATGCCTCTGTCCTATGAATGCCCTTCGAATATTGAATATGGTACTGTTCCTCTTCCTGAGCCGGATGGAGGCAAAGGCAAGAAACACTGGATCCTGGCACCACCCCTTCCTGATCCCAAGGCCAGCATCAGGATGCTTGATGTCTCTCACCCTACTTTGTGGGCTTGCTGTGAAAAATAAATGAGATAATTTAAATAAAGTGCTCAGTGACTGGCACAGAGGAGTACAAAAGAGGGCAGTTTCCTCCTCCCTGAGTGCTCTATGCTCAAAGCTAAGCATCACTAGCTCATTTAACAAATCCTCTCGAGACCTGATTTTGAGAGCTATCATGGCAGATCACCTTTGGAAGCTCTGTTGTAATTCAGACATGCTTAGCCCAGGTCAACCGTGGAACAGGAAGAAGTAAGCCAGGAGCAGTTGCTCACCTGAGAGCATGCGCACACCTGAGAACAGGTACACGCCCACTCACAGAGGGAGCAGGCAGAGTCTACTGGGGTCGGGGGCATGCGTCAGCCGGAACAGACTGGGTCACACAGCAGACACGAGCAATATGCATCTCTCTGTCTCTCTCTCACACACACTGCGACCATTGCCCATTTCTAGCTTCCTGTCACCTGTTTTCTTCTGCAGACAGCTGTCTTCTTGCTGTGTCCTCACATGGCAGAAAGAGCTAGCTAGCTCTCCAGCCTCTTCTTCTAAACACACTAATCCCATTCATGAGGTCCCCACCCTCATGACCTAATTACCTCCCAAAGGCTGAAGGATCCCACATTAGAAATAGCCAGTAAATCAACTTCATCTGCAGGTAATTGTCAACACCCCAAACTGTGGCCACTTGTCCTTATGACCAGGGTGGCATCTACTTTGGGTTTTGTCTTTACCGTGTTTGTTCCACTCTTCCAACCTTTTACTCATTCTGCGTAGAGAGACAAACATGAGTTGGGAGGAGCAATTCCACTTTCTCATATACACAACCTATATCCCAAGAGAAAACTTCTCCCTTCTTTAATCTTGCTGTGACTAATGGAGTTTAAAAATATACCTTCTCTATGGCTCTTGAAGTCTACATTATTTAATCCAAATTCCACCGACACAGAATTGGGAAAGTCCATTGTCCACACAAGAAATAGAAGAAATCCAGAAATGGTATACTCCTCTCACGTACAAAAAGTAGTCCTCATTGCACACAAAGGGGGACCAGATATGCTGGGCAGAGTTTTTATGGTTTTCTCGGAAACTCGTAATGCTCTCATTGTTTATGATTTTTGTTAATCCCTGTCCATTCCCTGTAGTTACAAGCAATAACAAATCTTAAAACCAAGCAAAAATGGCAAAAGGTTTATGAGATTTTTTTTGGAGGGCAAGAGAGAGATTCTTTCCCGCTTTGCTCTTCTGCGTAACCAGGAGCGAGGGGCCCAGAAGAAAGCAGAGGAAGACAGATCAGACAGAACAGCGTCTCCTCAAGGCCTCTGGGAGAAAAATAAAAACAGGAAATGTAGATTGAGCCTGGGAAGAACTGTCCCTAGGGAATTTGCCTTCAGGAATGTCACTTTCCCCCTGACATTAAGGTATAGAAACTTCCCGATAGGTTTTGCTGAGTGCTGCACACGCACTGGATGACACAGAGCTGAGCTACGGTACCGTTTCCATCAGAGTTCAGTCTCACGAGATAGCTAACTGTGCACTGAAGTGACATCAACTGTACCCTCACTTCCCAGAACTGGAATTAATTCCCAGTGGAAATTTTTCAATGAAAGCTACAAATTTCTAACTACCACTCTCGAACTGTTGTCTGTCTTTCATTTCCCACCTGTTAACATTGGCATAGCAATCCATTGCAAGTTTCATCCTCATCAGACAATGATAGCAATAGCAGTACTACTAGCCAGCGTTTATTGAGGGTTTAATGTGTGCTAGGCACTGTTTTATGTGCACTCGTATTAGCTCGTTATGCCTCACCACATCTCCACAAGGAAGGGACTACTCTTAGCACCATTTTGCAGATGAGGAAACTGAAGCTTAACATCGCACAGCTAGTTAGCAGCGGAGCTGGATGTGCCTGCAGGCAATGGCTGCAGAGCTCCTAACCCTGTGAACACAGAAAGGCCTAAACACTAAGCATCCTCCACCAAACACATATTTCAGGCTGGGTTCTCTGCTTTCCCAGACTAGTGGCTTTCACGACATTTAACCCTCTGGGAACCTTTTTACAAGAGAAACCTTGCTCAGAAGCCCAAAATCTACATTAAACAGATAAAATGAAGATTGAATTAGGAAGGAGGAGGAGCAAGGAGCCCTGCATCCTCCCCACCTCTCTCAGCCCCTCCCTAGTGTCCTAGAAGGCTCTGCAGAGGCTTAGAGCTTCTGTGGAACAGTTAAAAAAAACCCTGGACCAGACTCTTCTTCCACCAGTAAAATTGCCAGCTCCAGAGTTTCTCTCCAACTTACTTTCAAAACTCATGGGTTTTCTCTTGCTTTTAGGATAAATCTGAAATTCTGCACCTGGAATTCCAGGTTTCCCAAATCCTGTCCATAACATATCTGCCCAGGCTTTCCCTGTCCTCTCTTCCTATCCAGCTGGCCTCACCTCTTTGCCATCTTCAAGTAGGCAGAATTCTTTGAGCCGTTTGGAATGACCACTACTTTTTCCTAACTACCTTAGAAACCAAGCTGAGCATCACTTCCCCATAAAGTCTCCTCTGACTGCTCCAGTCCTGTTTGTCTTGACAATGTCTCAGCACTCGCTCTTGCCCTGCTATGTCATGTAGTAATTAGCATACAGGTTTCGCTGCGAAAACAAGGCTAAAACAACAATGACTTCAACAAGAGGCAAATTCATTTTCTTTGCAAGAGTTATCTGAGCATGTGCAGCTACAACAGCCCCACAGTGTGGGGACCCAGGATCCTTCCACATTGTTGGTCTGCTGTGCTCACTACTGGTCTTGTCCTCATGGTGGACCATGGCTCATTCCCCATCCCCCCACTGCATCAGTGTGCTACCAGCTGGAAGGGGAAGAGCAAAGGTGAGGACACAATCTTTCTTTTTTAAGAGCATCATCCTCTACTTCTAATCATATCTCACTGGCAAGATTAGAATGGGTGTTTAGAGAACAATTAAAAATCTCTTCCACATTTAACCACTTCAAGGAGAAAAGGAGAGAGGGACATTTTCTCTCTTCTCTCTTTTAAACTCCTGGAAGAAAAGGACCATCTCCCACATGTGGTGTCCCCTTCAATGCCTGTCTAACCTCAGCATCTTTCTATACACCCTGAATGTCATCAGTAAATATTAAATAATGAATATATAGGTAGGAATTAATGAATAAGAAAACAGATACATGAACGTTTTTGGAAACAGAAGATAATGTTGAATTTCTTATATCAATGCTGAGTTTGAAGTTTCCAACTACTGGGCTGTAAATCTAAAAGGGTTTTTACTTACTTACTTTTGGAAAAGTTATCCTAATAGAACATCTGAATGGGCGAAAGTTTTCTGAAAACACACACACACACACACACACACACACACACACACACACACACGCGGCTCCAACTTATTCAAATATAGAATCTGGGAAACTGCATCTTTTCTACTCATACTTCTTTCCTAAGATAGTTAACACAAATTTAATAAAAGGTTTGGAAATTTTACGTTTAAAACATAAAAGCATAAAGATAAAACTATCTTTTCAGATACTGATCTATGACAATAACACCTGAAATAATTCACTAAGCCCTTTACCAAATGATGAATATTTGATGTTTTAACCATGATGATGTTAATATATTTAGGTGTATGAGCTTTAGTCTGTGCAAAAGAGAACTTTCAAAGAGGATTCATTTAAAAATATTTATTGAAGAAATTATCTTACATATGTTTCCTTTAGGCAATAGCTGGATTTATGTGTTGATCAGTTCATCTCTCCACGTCACAAATACTTCAAAAGTTTTAAAAAGGTCTAAGGAGCTGTAGTTAAGGAACAGTAACTCTATGTACCCTATTTGCAAGTTGCAAAGTATTTTCTCAGTTCACATTTCCCCAGCCTTGCATGAAATAATAACAATAACAATGGTACCTAGGTACCTATGGTACCTAGCCAGACTGCATCACGTAGATCCTTCCAATCCTTTAGCAATTCTGATGAGGAAACCAAGGCTCAGAGAAATGAAGTAGCTATCAAAAGTCATACAGAACTGGATTCAAATTGAGCCCATTTATTTCAAAAAACCTTTACTTTTTCAAATACAGAGAAGTCAAGTTCATAATTGTCACTTCTCTGTTATATATGTGCTTGCTATGGAGACCCATGCAGCTGTTTACACCATGTCCTTGCCCCAGCATGTGCCCCTGGTGTTTCTTTGTACTCGGATCCCATAGCCCAACTAAGGGGATTACAGAGAGCCTGTCATGGATGTCCCATGGACCAGCAAAGGGAAAACCCCTTTGTTAAATGGAAATCTCAGGAGACTCTGAGCACCCAGGGAAAGTACATGCTCAGTTCCCAAGACTCCGGACAGAGCGGGGACAAGGCAGTACAAAGATGCTGCTATGGACTGAATGTTTGTACGCCCCTCCCCAAAATTCATATGTCAAATCCTCCCCCACAATGTGACGGTGTGTGGACATGGGGCCTTAGAAGGTGATTAGGTCATGAAGGTGGAGTCCTCAAGAACGGGATTTAGTGCCTTATAAAATAGGCCAGAGAGAGCTCCCTCACCCGTTCTCCCATGTGAGGACACAGTGAGAACACAGCCATCTATGAACCCAAAACATGGGCCCTCATCAGACACGGAATCTACCAGTGCCTTGATCTTGGACTTCCCAGCCTCTGGAACAGTGAGAAATAAATTTCTGTTGTTTATAAGCCACCCAGGCTATGGGATTCTGTTACAGCAGCCCACACAGCCTCAGACAGATGCTGAGCCAGGTTAGGTGGAAAAGGAGCACACTCACTTGGAAGAGGCTCTGCCTGTTTGCCTCCCACTTCCAGTATGGTGCCCCCCTTACCTGGGCCGTCCCTCCCTGGATGAGCCATC
Source organism: Lepilemur ruficaudatus (assembly GCA_963574885.1). NCBI lineage: Eukaryota > Metazoa > Chordata > Mammalia > Primates > Lepilemuridae > Lepilemur > Lepilemur ruficaudatus. The sequence continues at coordinate 24,370 of CAUYRT010001416.1, forward strand.
CTCGCATCTGCCTTCCCTCTCCTCCTACATCTTGCTCTTGCCGCTGGGGTCTGGGCCAGTGGCACAGCCTGAGTGAAGACCAAACTGCTTTCTCACTGGCTATGGCTGTGACGTGCATGTCCCACAGAGAGAAGTGACAGAGGTATCTTGTCATCTGAATCTGGCGCTCTGGCAAATTAAGCCCTGATGGTCAAGGTCTGCAGACCTCAGCCTAGACCCAGCCATGCTCAGCAGGAGGCTGACAGCACTAGCTCACTTACATTCTTCCGGGTCCCTCAAGTAACAAGTGGGGATTTTCACTTCCAAAATGGTCCAACTCCCCCTTCGGAGGACCTGGCTGGGAGAGACTGGCTCAAAATCACACTTACATGAAAACATTCTAGGATTTAAAGCCCCCCTAATGTCAAATTCATGGAGTCTGACGCAGGCCAGCACATCCCAAGTAGACTCAGCGTGGCTTGTGTCTGCAAAGCTTTCCTTAGAGGAATGGAATCTCGCACAGTCCTCCCTCACAAGGTCTCCCCCAGAGCCCTGTCTTTAAGTCCTTCTCAAGAAACGTCTGTCCTTCTCTGCTCCAGCCCAGGCTGCTCGACAGTGGCACTGCTCACATTTGAGGCCAGATAATCCTTCGTCATGGGGCTGTCCTGTGTGTTGTGAGATATCTAGTAACATCCCTGGCTTCTGTCCACTAGATGCCTCCCCAATTGTAACAACCAAAAATGTCTCCAGACATGCCACTTGTCCCCTGGGGGCAAATTCTCCCCCAGCTAGCACCACTGGTGCCCCCAAAGCACACGTGGCTAAGAACCGTGAAAGGTAAAAGAGTGTAAGACATCTTCTTTATCCTCCAGAAACTCAACATCCAGCTAGAAGAATAAAAAATAAACATGCTAAATCGCACAGGAAAGTATTTAACTAACAGCAGGTTGAGATAGCAAGGGATGTCACTGAAGTGGTGTGAAATTAATAGGATATTAACTAATGCTTTCCTAACACTTGTTACATTTTATTTTATTGAAATTTATTTCACTTTCTGTCTTCCTTAATTTAACATGGAGGTGCCATGAGCAAAGACACTGACTCTTTTTTGTTGACCCCTGGGAGCCCCCAGAGCCTAGCACAGTGGCTGACACACAGTAGGTGGTCAGTATGTGTCAGGGCACAGCCTTGTACTGGGCCAGACCCAACAGGAGAAGGAGAGCATTGAAGGAGCTCCTGTCCAGGCAGCTGTAGGTGTTAATGGGTGACCAGGTTGGCTGGGACAACCTGGATGCTTGACTGTACCTAGTCAGGGGCTTTTCAAGTGCTTTTAATTTTTGTAAAGAAAAAAATTATATATCTATATACACACATATATCTCTCTCTAAGTTTAAAGGCAGAGTGTGGGTGAGAAAGAGAGAGGGTGCGTGTGAGCATGGGGACACTCAGCAAGGTGAAGGCGATTTGTGGAGAGGGACAATTTGGAGGCATTCTCGGAAGAGACATTTGCCATATCCCACAGCCCTCCTCCCCCTCCATCCCTGATGTTTCTCTGAGTTTAATTCCCCCCAGAAAAAGGCAAGAGGACAGCAAGACCCAACAGCAAACCCGGGGCTCTTCATTAGGCTAGATGGGCTGCATTTCTAACAAGATTCCAGGTGAGGCTGATGCTGCTGGTCCACGGACCACCCTTTGAGACGCCCTGGGCTCAAGCTCAAGCTCACAAGCAAAAGACACAAAGCAGCCATTGTGGAGTGTTTTGGGACCGTAGGTGGGCCAGAAAGAGAATCCAAGGAAGCATCTGAAAAAACAAGAGGAAAGGCCCACGTTTCTCGGTCTGAAGGGTGACAGAGAAGCCTGGGGAGGAGAGGGACACAATGGGGTCCAGATAGAGCTCCTCTTTTCTCTGCTGTTTCCTGGAATTTCTCAGGAAGGCCCTGGTCACAGCCTCGGCGGGGACACACTCAGCTGCCTGGAAAAACCAGGCGCCGACCACTGCCCGCCCGCCTGGCCGCCTGGCCCAGTGAGGTGGGTGACAAGGAGAAGGCACATCGCAGTGGGTGGCAGCGGATGGCTTGCTGCTGTTGGTGGGCCTCTTCCCGGTTTGGGACAGGGCTTGTGGGAGGGAGCGGGGCCTTCGCAGCCAGCCCGAGCCTCGGACCAGTTTATTTACTTAGACAACAAACATCCCGCCCGCAGTGGGGCCAAGGCCCAGGGCAGTTCCTGAATGGGAAGAGACACTGTGTCTTCACAGAGCCCACCCACGTCGCTGGGAGGGTTTAGGGCCAGCCTCCTTGCGAGGAAATGACAGGTTGTGCGCTGGGAGCCGGGCTGCCCAGGAATGTGTGTGGTGCCAGCCACGCCACCCGGGCCCCAGGCGCAGCCTCCGCCCGCGCCTTTCTCTTCAGCTTTAAGTCTCCCTTTATTTTGCCTTCTGAGTTTTTATTCTTCTCAGCTGCAATGGTGATAAAGAAAAGCAGATAATAAAAAAAAAGAAAGAAAGAAAGAAAATTTTAAGCTTTCTCCCTCAGAAAGAAAAAAAAAGCTTTGAATAAACAGAATGTCACTGAAAAGGCAAACAGACAAGGCTGTTTCTGAAAGAACCAGATGGACTTCCAAATGGCCTTTCCGACGGCAGCCGCAGGGCTGGGGGGTGTGCCTGGGGTGTCCGTGTGGGCCTGGCCAGTAGGTAACTCGGATCTGATTCTGAACCCTGTAGGTCAGCCTGTGGACACTCGGGCCATTCTGGAAACCTCAAACCTCCCTGAAATGAAGTAAAATAAAACAAGCCCCCTCATTACTTCCAATTTTTTTTATAGCATGTCCCACATAATTACTTTTTTTCCGACAGATGACCAATGTCTTGAATAAGGAATTGCTGGCCAGATTTTTTTATTATTGTAAAGTTGAGGAAGGGTTGGGTGTTTGTTTTTGTTTTTCATTTTTCTGAAGCTTTCCCAGACTTAGCTAAATGGCCATGTGCAGAGTTAGATGGGTCAGTTTGACTGGCCTTTCCTCCTTATCTATTTAATTCGTCCTTCATCCATTAAATCAACTATGTTTTTTAAAACGATATCTGACTGATTTCCAAATCCCTCTAACAATTTCCCAACAGCAGGGTGATATGTGGTACAACACAGTTTGAAGGGGAAAACGTTTGTCTTACAAACCATTTTTCTATTCTCTAAAGATAAATCCTGTCTTTTTAAATAGGCTTTGTTTTTAGAGCAGTTTCAAGTTCACTGCAAAATTGGGCAGAAGGTCCAGAGCGCCCCATACCCCAGCCCCCACACGCACCGCCAGCCCCGTCATCAACACCCCTCACTAGGGTGGCGCATTCCTTACTACTGACGAACCCACACTGCCACATCATTTTCACCCGGAGTCCACAGTTGACATTCGCGTTCACGCTTGCTGTTGCACATTCTATGGGTTTGGACAAATGGGCAATGACACATACCCACCATTATAGCATCACACAGAGTAGTTTCACTGCCCTAAAAATCCTGTGTGTTCCTCCTAGACATGTTCTGTTTTCCAAAGGAAGTCAAGTTCGGTGTACGAAGTATCTCCATTTTGACATCGATATGCCACTCATCTACTGGAAGAGAAATTTCTTTCTTGTCAAATCTTTAACTTTGAAAGGTATGAAGAAGCGTGACAGATGCCCCAATTGCTAGAATATGTGCTGTAGAAATTTCCCAACAGGGAAGTCAGAAACACAAGCTGCCAACACCGCTTGGGGTGGAAATCCAGGTCCCCGTCCTCAGTGGCGGCTCAGTCACTAGCCCCTGTTGTTCTGCCAGATACACCTGATTCTAGGAAGGATGGCCTGGAGTGCTCAGTGCCTGCCTGATGACAGACCCTTGGAACCCTCCATTGGAGCTTCCTTCCATGCCACGGGTATCTCAGGGCCCACTTTCAGAGCCCCCACTGACAGCATATTTTGACTAGGCCCCTGAATAGATTGGAGCAGGAGGCAGCACCCGAGAGGGAAAAGGGATGGAGTCCAGAGATAAACCTGGCTTACCTTGGAGAAATTTCCAGACTCAGTTTTCCCTGGACACAGGTGAAATAGGCCAAGCAACGACGTGCCAGTGGCAGATCACAACGTGTTGCTTCATGGGCACGCATGGAGTCGGGAGACAGGAATTCTGGGTTCATGCACTGGCTCCAATGCCACTGCCATTTACCAACTTGGTCTTGGGCAAATCTCTCTACCTCTCCAAGCCTTGGCGTCCTACCTGCAAAGGGGAGTAAACATAAGACGTAGCTTATTGTGGGCATTTAGAAAGCCAGTGTCTTCAAAGTTTCCTTCAAAGTTTCCTGATATGTGTTTTCTTCTTTTAATGAATGGTTATAAAGCAACCCTATTTCTTTACTGTTTCTTTTCTATAAAAGAAACCAGATGTATGAGATAAATTTAGAGGAATGCCTAAAGATAGAGTAGAGACATCTCATCAGATTTAAATTTTTTTATGTAAAATAAGAAGGAAAGAAGGAAGGAAAGAAAGAAGGAAGGAAGGGAACAAAACCCAACACAAAACTGGTCACACATTTTGGTAGCACCAATAGAAGTATTTTTTAGCTGTGTTTGGTTTTCAGGTGGAGGCAATACCATGCAGCATTATTTTCTAGCAGCAAAACTCCGTTACAGGCTGTACTTATAAACTAGGGGAAAAGGGGAACATCTTCATCAAGGCTTTTAAGATTGTTCACAGCAAAATTATAACATTACATCAGGGCTAAACAATTCCAGAATTTCCTAATATGTGGCCTAGTTTCGGAGAACATGGTGACATTCCATCAAAACATCATTCATTATTTCCCTAATGTGGCCTCCTTTTCATGGGTTGGCAAAGTTAAAGTTGTTTTGTTCTTTTCTAAGTAATACTGTGTTAGGCACATTTTATGATCCTTCCCACATAGGAACAGAGCCACCGAAGCCATGTCCAGAAGTGTTGCTCATTGGTTCATGTTCCCTTCCTAGAAGAGTTGTTCTACATCTTCAGGTTGTGTCAGAGTCTTCTGGAGGGCTCGTTAGATGCTAGGCCCACGCCTCGGTCTTCTGGTTCAGCAGGTCCGGGGTGGGCCTGAGAGTTTGTTTCCCGCAAATTTCTGGCTGATGCTGACGCTGCTGGTCTGGAGACCACTGACCTAGAACAAGACTTGGTGTCTACCAGGTCCTCAATAAATATGTCGGTTAAATGAAAACGTGTGTCTTGGGTTGTGTTTCTGCCAGTAAAGAATGGAGAAGGCTGTGTGCTTCGGATTGCATTGCAGGGTTTCTGGGACTCAGGAAGAACCGTAAAAGACATTGCTTCAGCCACAGACAAAGGTAGGGTTTTCCTTAAGGCCATGTTTTATTAATCAAATCTGCTCAATGCTTAAAAGAAGAGCAACTACCTCCAATAACTTTCCCCATGCTGGTTGGCCCTAAGTACTTATCCAGAATTGTCCTTGTGACTGTTCTATTCCTACAACCAAGAACTATTTCCATAACAAGGTCTTGGGGGTCTTCATGGCCAACCTTGTATTCATTTCTGCTATTAGGAAAGTCTCCTCGGCTGCTCTCTTCCAAGGATGAAGAAACTGTGGCAGCCAACTGAGATTCTGAGACTTATCCAAAGCTGTCCTGAGAACTGGTGGCCCACAGCCTACAGGGGGATTATCCCCCTCTCCATGGCCAATGGCCCTGCCGTCAGTGGGCCTGCTGCCCATCATTACACACAGGCTTGGTCACCTGGTAAGTACAGCGAGGCAGTGTGCTGTTCTGGTGAAGCCTAGGGTGCCTCATTCAGGTCTAGGGGCAGTGGACACCCGACTACAAGAATCTTCTGGGCATTAAGATAGAGGTGCCATATCTCCACCTGCTCAGGCAAGAACAGAGCTGTAGCATCTCTCAGGACGTGCTCATACAAGCATATTGACCTCAGTCACCGGCCCAGGCCACTTCTGGTGAGGATATAACAGCACTGAACTATTGGTTTTCCAAGTCATTGCAAGCAGCAAAGGACACCAGCCAGAGGCTGAATAACAGAGTGTTTTCTTAGTTGACAGTTATGTCTTAGTGTTCTCTTTGAACCTAAGTTGAACCAGGTCATGCCTCTCAAGGAGCACATCTTTGAAATTCTAAAGGGAGCCTGAAAGCCTTTAATGATAAGAAAAGACAAGTAAGTGAGGTAAAGTGATAGTAAAGCCAAAAAATTGATCCTATCACCAGGCCGTGGAGAAATATTTGCCAGGGCTTAGGAAGACAAGAGGGGAGGAAGGGCTGGGCGAGGTGGCTCACACCTGTAATCCTAGCACTCTGGGAGGCTGAGGTGGGAGGATCGCTCAAGGTCAGGAGTTCAAGACAAGCCTGAGCAAGAGCGAGACCCTGTCTCTACTGAAAATAGAAAGAAATTAATTGGCCAACTAAAAAAAAAAAAATACATATAGAAAAAATTAGCCGGGCATGGTGGCTGGTGGCACATGCCTATAGTCCCAGCTACTCGGGAGGCTGAGGCAGGAGGATTGCTTGAGCCCAGGAGTCTGAGGTTGCTGTGAGCAAAGCTGATGCCACAGTACTCACTGTAGCCCGGCAACAGAGTGAGACTCTGTCTCAAAAAAAAAAAAAAAAAAAAAAGGGGGAGGAAGGAGAAAAAGGAAAATCGTATGAGATTAAATTATAAAAGATTACCATTTTTGTTGGTCAAAAGTAGTTCAATATTGACAAATTCATATGGCTCAACCTCATAAAGGAGGGAAGTATTGACTTAATACCCACGAGCACTTGCAGCCTTCCAAGTCTGGGCAATTTTACCTCTAACCACTTCCTTACAGCCATGTGACCACTCCCTCTTCAGTGGAATCAAAACAGAAGGTGCAAAGACCCTGAATCAACTCACTCACTTAGAGCATACATGAGAAGCAGCCTGAGCTAACACCGGACACCTGGGGTTTCCCTTTCCTTTGGCTTCCGGAAGATCAACTGCTATAAGCAGAATCTGCCTTTTGGTTAAGCTCAAGGAGCAAATGGTTCGACTTCTCTGGGAAGATAGCTGACTCCAAACCAATCACAGTGCTGAGCTGGGGAGAAGAGCCCTGCATGGAAGGAAACCGAAAACTTTCCCAGGGGCCAAGGGCTAAGTTCCCCTTGGCCCTCTGAAGTTTCACTGAAAAATCAACTCGCAGAAGGCTGATTCATTGGAGAAAAGGTGCACAAATGTATTTAATGTATATGCACAGGAGCCTTCAGAATGAAGATACAAAGATAGAGGAGAATTGTCCATTTTTATGTTGAAATTTAATAAAATATGAACAGCTGTGTAAAAATATGGCTGGACAAAAAGGCTCTGATCTAATGCTAATAGACCAAGTGGGGGAACCCAGCTAGGTCTGCCTAGATTCGTCTTGGCCTCTCTGTGCAGCACTCCTTCCTCCTGGGTATGGGGCAGGACACTTTCTGGAATGAGGGTCTCATGACCTATAGTCAAACAATGTGGGTCAGATCATTTCTTTATGGTCAGTTTTTATACAGAATATTTTTAGGTCTTGTGGCCGGCTTTCGAGAAAAGGAATTCTGGTTTCCAAAACCTGTCTTGGGGAAGAGGGATTCTAGTTTCTGTGGATAGCCCCAGGGGAGAGTGGGACTGAGAGACAGGAGCGCAGGAGAGAGTCAGAGGGAAAAAGAGTTAGCACTTTCATATCTGGTAAATAAACACATAGCATCCGTTAAGCTCCGATTCTATGTGGGATTGGAATATTTAAACCACTATTCTTCTTATGTAGAGCGAGAATTCAGATCCTATTCAATGACCAGCCTTGGGCCTTTGGGAATTCACTTCACCTCTCTGAGCCTCAGACCCCTTGTCAGGCAAAGGAGGACACTGGATTCAGGTCATCCTAAAGGTGTCCCTTCCCACCATTCACATACATTGTACATAATCTTATGAAATTAGTAATTCACTCATTTTCCAGAGCTATACCATGACTATCCTTTAGGGCACTATTAAATAATGAGAGGGTGTGTGAGGGGGTGGACAATGTCGTCCATGACCAAATGAACTCAATATTTCAAAAGAATTAATTCCAACCACTATGAAGGAAACCTCCTAAACTTCTGGGCTTATCCAAGAGGCGCAAAGGCAAGAGTCCCAGTTATGGTGACAAGTTTGCCTCCACCAAACACACCCATAGTTTGTTTGTTTTAAGGATGGTCAGTCCAATTTGATGAAGCAGAAGACATTGAATAAAGGAGCAGAAATTGCTGACTTCAACTGACTGAGTGAACTGACATAATGACCAACTTACACATTTTGAAAAGTTTTCCTTTCAAACATTAATAACTTCAGTCTTAGATATGAGGGAAATCATTTCTCACTGGAAGTTGAAAGCAAATGGATCACACCTCAAAGTTGTTCAGCAACTGAGGTTAGAATGTGGCAGGAACAATGTCCGCGTTGCAGGGTCAGTCTCTGCATGCCCCACAGGGAAGGCTGGGTCTGCTCCGGTCCCCCCGCAGCCAGTGGCTGCACAGAGTGGGCGTTCAACATATACTTGCTGGATGAATCAATAAATTACCTATTTTAAAAGATCGTACACAATGCAAGCGAATCCCCAGTGCTTTAGAACTAAGATCACTTGAGTGCTTTGTAGAATTGAAATTTTTCTGGACCATGAGAAAAATAATTCAATTTACATTTACATGATGTTTATAGATGGTTTCTATCCCATCTTCAGACTAAAGTTCTACAATTTAAAAATTCATCCAATGGCTCAAAGTAGATTTCTATGTTTGAAATATACTTATAAGTAGGTTTGAAAAGAATCACCCATCCACACTTCCATCGTTTACCACTTTGACCCAAACTATGCAAGTAATGAAGTTAGTGATTAATGTGAGAAGGAAACCTTTTGTGTAGGTATTTAATATTCTTTCACTATTTGGTTTTAAATCTGTTTTTAACATAAAGTACTGATAAGATTGGGATTTTTCTAATTCTAAGCTCTTTAACAGAAAACAGAAACCAGCTGAGAACAAAAGATTTGTCCTTGTGTTGTCCTGGTGAAGATTGGGAGGCAAAACAGAGACAATCCCATCCCTAGATGTCAAAAAGGAAGGCTAAAGACAAGAGAAGTTGTTGGACAGTTTCTCCCACTTAGAAAACAAGACTAAGGAAATGGAAGGTAGGCAGCTAACTCTGAACAGGAAAGAAAAGGAACCCTTGTAATTCTTGGAATTTAGAGATAACAAATACTGGAATTAGCAGACAGCAATCAGAGAAAGATTGTGCAAGGATATTTGAAGATCACAGGGAACTTTAAGGGCTGCAGAGTTTCAAGATTTGCAAATCTGCAATATTGCAAGTGAGAGAAAGACCTAAAGATCCTTTATTTATTTATTTAAAGCAACATAGGAAAATGAGGAAAAGTGCAACTGTCAAATTTTAATTTTGATTAAAATTAAAATACACCTCAAATACAAAGTGCTAGTATTCCTTTAAATCTTTCTCTGACATACATTATAGGTCCAAATTAAAAGGCATTTAAGCATTCTTTTAAAAGCCAATATTAGGAAACATTATGCTTTGGGATTTGACAAGTTTTATTTTAAGACAAAGGAAGCTTAAGTGAATAGGAAAATGCTCTATATTCTACTTGCCTCAGTCAACCACGACAGTGGGAAGCCTCCTCTTTGGTCCACAAAGCTTGACTCAAGACCCCCCACGCACATATTTCAACACACCCTGGAAAATGAAGGTTTCCCCTGAGCATGTCTCACAAATTAAGGAATGATGAGAAATGTCTCCAACATCATCAACATGGCTTCATGTGTCCCATGTGAACTCTTGGTCGTCCTGGCTGAATAGATGAGTCACAGTTCTCAAGACAAGTGTAAAATGTGCTTCAAATCAACATCTAAGTTTCCAGTTTTAAGATTTAACTAGTATTTATTGAATGTCTACTCTACATAGAGGACTGTGCTAAACATTTCCGGGGATAGAAAGATGACCAAGCTATAGATCTTGCTCTTCAGGGAACTTATACCAGAGAAGGAAAAAACGTGTGCATAAATAATACCAAACACGTAAATATGTCCTTTAAGGGAGGTATAGATAGTGTTCAGAAGGTGGCTCATAGATGGGAGGTTCAGGGATGATGTGTAGAGAAGCTGTTGTTTAAACAGGATCTTGGCACATAGGAGAGCGTTTAGGGAAAGGAGCAATGACACAAAGCAATGGAGTTTATTGGTCAAAGCTGGAAATAACAGACTGGCAGCCCATGGCCAAATCCAGATACGTTTTGTTTGGTCAGAGTAATGTTTTTAAAAAATTTGAATCAGTCGCCAACATTTTAAAATTGAGATTTCACATAAAATTCTGGATCTTGCAGCTTCACCCGAAAAAAGTCCAGAGCTGTTAACACTGGGTCCCTGTCCCCACATGATAACAAGAGGCAGCTGGAGCTCTATAGCAGCCACTCGCTTAAGAAAGGGCTTGGCTCCCAGGACACCACGATTCCCACTGCGCCCACCTCAGCTTCGTGTGTGTCCTCTGAGCCTCCTGTGCAAGGTGGCCTGTGACTCCTGATTTAGAATGAGAGTGTGGGTCAGACTAGCGGTGTGCAGGTAAATGTCTAACAAGAGGCTCTATTTTATTTATAGATATATATATGCATTTCATTTTATATTATTTACTTATTTTTTTAAAGACCTGATTGTAGGCAAGGTGTGGTGGCTCATGCCTGTAGCACTCTGGGAGGCTGAGTGACATGGGAGGATCTCTTGAGCTCAGGAGTTCAAGATCAGTCTGAGCAAGAGTGAGATTCCAACTCTACTAACAACAGACAAAATTAGCCGGTCACGGTGGCACATGCCTGTAGTCCCAGCTATCTGGGAGGCTGAGGCAGGAGGATCACTTGAGCCCAGGAGTTTGATGCTGCAATCAACTATGATGATGCCACTGCACTCTAGCCAGGGTGACAGAATGAGACTGTCTCAAAAAAGAGAAAAAAAAGAACCGATTGTAGCATTTGCCAATTGCTGTGGTCTAAATACTCCCATCGTGACCAGTCTGAAGCTACCAACACTATGTCACTGAGACTGGAGTTGAGCAGAGACGCACAGGATTGGCTCTGGAAGGCTGGTGAGAGCCGCCCCAGCATGCTGCTCCGCCGGCTGCATGCGCCTGAGTGCAAATACACTTCCTGAGGAAGTTTCTTAACTCCCCAAACCCCAGTGTCTTCTGTGTTAACAGGGAGAGATAACCACCCATCTCCGAGTGCCACTGTGAGGTTTAAACGATTTCCAGTTCCTCAGTTCACGGTGGAACTGCTTCATCCTTCCCCTGAGCTTTTTCTTTTTATGTCACTGCTGCATTTTCAATTTTTGGAATTTGTATTTAGTACTTTTTCCGAATGTTGCTGCTATTCCTAAGTAATATCTTGTTTCTTATATGGGGTTGTTACTTCTCTCATCCCTTTAAATGCTAAGTGGGGTACTCAAGGTATCCTGCTGCCTGTGTTCTCAGGCTGTGAGATCTCTAGGCATTGCCCCTGAACATCCTGGGGAGGAGCTTTTCTGTCGATGCCCTATCTGCTACGGTGCAAGGCAGTTGCACAGGTCTAGCCTACACTTTGTATTAGTTTATCAGCTCGGGATCTACACGGTGCATGAGTAATGTGGGTCCCCAACCGTGCGGGGGCAGCCTCTGGTTTGAACTTTTTCAGGAGGCTCTTCTTCCTCAGCAACACTGAATGGGCAATGCCTCCTTGCCGCAGGCTGAGCCAGGAGCAGATGATGCTGCTCCGTGCGGGGCTCCCTTCCAGCTCCCTGACTGCCTGCCTGCCCTGAGGTGCTCGGCCTCCGTGCATTCCTGGTGCACTACAAATTTCTGAGTTAAAATTGTTACATTTGGGTAGTAGGAGGGCCTGTCCTCTGGATGCCTGGGAGGAATGAATGAGACCGTGCAGGGGAAATACCGAGCGCAGCTCAGCACACAGCAGGAGCTCTGTAAATGGGGACTGTCCTCCCAGGAACAAGACAAAACACAGTGTGGTCTGTTTGCAGGAACACAGGGCCGTGCAGAGGGCACAGAGGATGAGACAGAAAAGATCATGGGATGGGAAGGAGCCCGTGCTCAGGAGATCAGATGGCGGCCTCAGACTAGAGAGCACACTGAAGGGTTCTGAGCAGGAGAAAGCTTAGAGCCCTGCCTTTAGAACTCGATTCTGGAAGCAGACCCAGGAAAGTCATTTAGGGGCCTCTTGCCACCATGAAAGGCAGAGGCCATGGGAGTAGGAGTCAGGAGACTGCGTGTGGCATGAAAACAAAGAATGAGATGCAAGAGACATCGCTGGGGCGAAATCCGCACATTGCGAGGCCCAGTGGGTGCTGGGGGCGCGGGCAAGGCGTCAAAGACAGCGGTCGCCAGACGGGCACACACAGAGCACCCAAAAGCGCAGGCGCTGAGGGTTTACTTAATTGTGTTTCAGCCGAACTCAGATCAACAGGAGAAAGTGAGAGCTAAGCCTGGTCAAGAAGCTCAAGCCGTCTTGCGCTCTCTGCAGACTTGCAGGAGCAAGCGCTGGGCAGGGTCTCTTCCGTTTGCTTGTCTGGGTCTGCCCTCCACCCTTCTCCGACCTGCGCTGTGCCCCAGAGGCTACTAGGTGGCAACACCATCAGATTTTCTCACGCTTGGAGTCCCCATTCAGTTTGGGTAATGGGGAGCTTCAGCAGGAACTATAGGGAGAGAGGAAAGTGAGGTTTGTATTAAATATTTGTCCACCCCTCCTCCCCTCCCGCTGCGGTCCCTCCAGGTTGTCTGCACTCTCCACGGCAGCTTCCTGTCAGGAAGTCCCTGTCTTTAGCGCTCTCTCTGGTTTCCGGGAACTGCTCCGTCCTCTCATCCATGCAGGTCTCGGTTACCGGGCTCAGGTGTGCACTATCCCCGTGCTTTCCCTACAACGTGCCCACATCTTTGTAAACAGTCCCTTTCAAGTTTCTAAGCTGGAAAGAACCACTGAAATCATGTTGACCAGCTTCTGAGTTTTACCGAAGAAGAAACTGGAGCCAAAGCAGGTTGGTGGCAAAGAAGGAACTAGATAGTACACAGGTGACCTGAATCTCTCTCCAGAAGTCTCCACCCTGCCCCTGAGCACTGGCCTCCACGAAGGTGCCATCACCCTTTTGAAGCCGTGAATGAGCCCACTGTGTGCACACCCAAACACGCGTGCACGCACAGATACACACACGCTCACATCAAAGCGTACAGGTACAGTCAGCTTATAAAAAGGCTCCCTGGGGAAACAAGACTGAGGAGCACCGTGAGGAGCGAAAAGGAGAGTGGAAGCCACACCATTCACTGCCCTAGTGCCGGAAACACTTAGGGATCGCAGCGGCCCAGCTTCAGGCCTGTCCTCATGTCAGCTGGCCGGGTCACCTCCCCTCGCTGCTTCTGGCAGCCACTGGCCAGCGAGTGCAGGGCCCAGCAGATATGATAGCCACAGCTTCCAATCCCGAACAGGGACACGTGCTCCAGCACAGACCTATGGGGCGGCTTCCAAGTACAAAAAGCAGGGTGGGTCCTGTGGCTTGAGCACTAATATTTTAAGACTTCTGAACTTCTCCATGGTTTGTGCGGGGAAGAAGATAAAACACACAATATTGGGATTGTGCCCCCAAATTTAGGACTCATGTTTGTTGGAGGCAGGGGAGTTAGGAGAGGAAAAGGAGGGCATTAAAACAAGGCTGGGCAAGCCCTACATTTTTAATCTTGATGACAGTTCTGTAGATAATTATGTCTTCATTAAATACCCTGCTGGGGGCTGGTGCTCTCCAGTAAATTCTGCCATCAAAGTTTCTGGCCCACCCACACGCTGTCAGGCATCCTGAGAGCCTGCGGTCTCCTGGGTGCACACGGGAAATCCCAGCAGTATAAGGAGTGCCCCAAGAATTTGGGGGGGTATTTATTTCTGCAAGTTAAAACATAAACAGCAAGATTTGCATTCCATATACACATAAGCCGCCCCTTATTTTGATGCCAAATATCACTTTGTGACCAGCCGTATCCAGGTAGCTTCTTGGTTCTCTCAGATCCAAACCCAGGGGCGAAGACTTGCGTGGAGGAGTTTATTTAGGAGGTGCAGGGAACTGGAAGGGTGTGCAGAAGGGATACAGGGAAAGAAGGCAGCCACTAAAGGACGTTCCGTCAAGCCAGGCCCCGCCGTGGGTGGCTGATATGGAAGCCTGTGGGGCAACCCTAAGAAACAGCAGAACACATCCCACCTGGGGGAAGGGCCTTGGGGTGCTCATACACCTACTTGTCAGAGCCGTTGGTTGAGGGGTACTCCAGGGTGTACGCTTGTGAGCCCCAGGCAGGCTGAGAGTTTTTTTGTAATCGAGGGACAGGGTTGAGTGGGGAATGAGCCCTCAGACACAGGTCCAGACACTGGTAGTTGGAGGTTGGAAAAAAGGCACTAAACGTTTCCAGAAAAATGGGCACAACAGGAGAGCGTTTAGTGCAGGATGTGAGCTATCCACACGACTGGCACCAGCCTGCAAAAGTAACTGTGGGACGCTGCTCAAGGGCAGGGACTGAATATTTCTCACCTTTGACCCCCCAGCTGAGCTGGACCACTGTACCTGGGGTTGCCAAACAGGGCTCCCTGGGGAGGAAGGAAGGAAGGATGACACAAACCAAGGCCACCAGAAGCTTCCTACCAACAGGGACCTGTTCCTTTCAAGTTTCAGTCTCTGCAAACCTTTCATTTCATTTCAGGAATTCACGGCAGTGTTCTGAAAATAAATAAATGTAATGAAAGAAAGCCAAATGGTTTGACTGGTTTGCAAATCACTTGTACAGATCCATTTCTGATGTAGGTCTCAGACCATATTCCCAAATAAAGTGTCTGACTTCAGATAAAATTTAGACAAAACTCAATCATCACAGCACTGACAAACAGTTGGCTCTAAAGAGATGTCTTAACTAAGAGTTTTAAAAACCGCTTTCCCCACAGCCATCCTAGCAGACAGGGAGACGAAAGCGCAGAGGGGAGAAGAAGGCGTTGAGAGCAACGGAACCAAAGCTGGAGAGTTCAGCAGGACGAGGAGACCCGACAGAGCTGGCTCCTCCCTGCGGTCCGGTCCGGGAGGCTGGAGCAGGACTGGTTTGCAACTGCTCAGAGGGGAGCTACTGACTGCCTTTGTGTGAAGAGCTGCTGTTCAATAACATTTTACGACTTCACAGCTTTTTAACAAGAGGAATCCTAACAAGGGAAGTTTTCTTCGGGTTTCTTTATGAAGTGGGTGAACCAAGTTTACTATTTCTCCCCCAGATGAAGCTCTCTTCCAAGATGTTTTCTTGTCACCTTTCATACTCTTTTTAAAAAAGAAAAAAAATAGTTGGATGTGTTTATTTGAGGACAATTTTAAATAGAAAGGACAATTTCTAAAAAGAGGGACAGAGAGATTGCACCTGAGGCCAGGTGTCTTCTCTGAGGTTGGTCTGCCCAAAATTAAGGCTCCGGAAGCACAGACAATTCTAAGCGCCTAAGAGTGTGTGGCCAGCCTCCCAGCTTTTCCACGTCTCTTGTTGTGGGAGCTAATTATTTTTCCTCATTTTCTCATTCTTTTTGGGAAATGATGTGAAAAACCAGTAATGTCCTCAGAATTACAGGAATTCAATCCCTTAAATCAGGAAATTGAAGTCCCTTTAACAGCACCAAACAAAAAACCAGCCACAATGCGACGCTGCCATTTCAGGAGGTGGCCACTGGGAAACCCACCCATCCCTCCAACTGGGTGCTTCCCCACAATTATGAATGAGAGGCGACGTATTGGCACTCATCTCCCTCGAGAATCCATAAGAGATAAATAGCTGTCTGTTGGGTGGTTCAATGAGATAAAGCAAATTTGGGATATTGCATCCATGATTTCTGTGTGACCGAAAACAGGCCACTCACACCTCTCTGAGAATCACGTTCTTCCCTCTAAATGAAGTCACAGTTCTGACCCCATCTGAATACACTATGCAGAGAGATAACGAGGGAGAAACTCAGTAAAACTCCTTACCCAAGACAGACACGATGCTTGGCCATCCGTCCATGGTTTGCAGGCTCCAGGCCAAATCACGCCAAGTGAGAAACTGTCCCGCACACAGCTGAATCCTTCTTTCACACCTTGTTTATGGTTATCAAGTTCTAACGGTTATTGTGTGCTCCCCACGCCATGCAGACCGCCGTGACAGGACTGTGAGAAGGACAAAGAGAATAAAGACACAAAGCTGTGAAGGCATCACTGGGGGTCAATCTCACCATCTGCCCGCTGCATGCCCTGGACGCACTTGGACGGGGCCTTTTCCCACTCTTCCCTGCGCATCACTGGCACTCTCCTTATTACTTCTGCCTCCCTCCAACCCCACTCCTCATAGCAAGACCTTCTTGTTGCTACCAAAAGAAAAAAGACCGTGGTGTGCATTCACATGAGGGTGCAAACCACTCAGCAGCTTAAACTCCCCTAGAGAAGAGAGCCTTATAATTTCTCAGCGCTCAAGGTCTTTAAGGAATGAGGCTGCTCCAGTGGGATTTCAGCCATCAGAGTCCAACACAAGAGATAATGAACGGGCAGGAAGCCCTATTCAACCCGCCCAGGGTCACACTGTGTGAGGCTCTGTCTACATCAGTTCTGTCCAGTAGAAACTCAACAGGAGCCGCAGATGGCATTTTAAGTTTTATAATGGCAACATCAAAAGAAGTGATAAGAAATAGATGAAATTAACTTTAATAATATATTTTGTTAAACCCAACATCTCCAAAATATTAGCTCAACAAATAATCAATAATCAATACAAAAAGAAATATTAAGTTAGTGTATATTCCTTTTCCCATACAAAGCCTTTGAAACCCAATGTGAGTTTCACATTTGCGGCACATGTCAATCGGCACCGGCCACATTTCAGGTGTTCAGCTGTCACCTGTGGCCAGCAGCCACTGCACTGGACAACCAAGGTCTCAGTGAAAGGCTGTGTAAGACAGCCCAGCTTTGAAAAACTGCTGGACAAGCAGCCAGGAAGGTGGCCGCACGTTTGCCCTTCATCCTCCACATTCACCCAGACTGTTGTTCTTCCTGACAGCCCCCGTTCAGTGAGCACCCACAGGACATGGGATAGCTCACTGAAGCCACGTGACTACCCCGCCAGCCAGGTACAGCTGAGGAAAGGAGGTGTAGGAAGTTAAGAACTTGCCAGGGTTCCCTAGCTGAGAAGCGGTGGAGCGGGGATGAGGTGCTAGGAAAAGGTCCCAAAGCGAGTAGCAGAGAAGCAGACGGAGGCGCCAGGCAAGCACTAGAGCCGTGTGAGAACACGCACGTCACACACTCGGAAGTGCGGGTCGCAGAGCCTGCCTCCCCCGCCAGCTGTCTGCCCTCTCCTCCCAAACGACGCCAGGCAAAGCAGGAAGCCCAGTCGCACAGGCCCATGCGGCTCTGTGCCCAGGTCCCTTGGCCCTTCCAGATAACATATTCATATGCACTGCAAGAATGCAAAAGACTGGAGCCTACCAGCCTGCCTTCCAGAGGCTTATAGTCTCATTGGGTAGATAATGAAAATACACCCTGTAACTCAGTCCTTACAGTCAATAAACAGACTAAGAACTCAGGGTAATCCAGGAAGGCTCCACAGAGGCGAGGGGATTGAAGCTGAGCCTTGAGGGAGGGCAGGAAATCAGCCCACAGAGCAGACGAAGCAGTTTAAGCTAAGGTTTGAGGGTGGAAAAGAACAGCTGGGCTGCAGCCGACAGGAGCCTCACATCAGGAGGCCATGCAACGACATGAGCCCTGGGTACGGACGGCCTGGGCAGCAGCGTGGGCTGTGCCTCAGTGCAGGTCCTGCCTGGCAGCCTCTGGTTGTTCATCATCCCGCCCTCCAGGCTCTTGCCAGCTGGACAAAATGCAGTGTGATCTCTGCTCACCAATATCCATCAAGGATCTGACTGGGGAAGCCCAGGCAGGAAAGACGGCTCGGAAAAGGAGCTTTCGGCCAGAGACCAAGTTAGTTCCCCATATGAACCCCAGGCCACCAACCCTCAATACTTACAGTTTTAGTTTGCTGAGTAGAAGATATTTGTTCCCCAAATCATATGACTATTTACATTTTTAAAAAATAAGAAAGCAAAATCCAAGTAGCTTCAGCAAAAGCAGAGGGCAGATGAATTGTCAAACTGGCTTCAGAAAAGGCTTCTAGGTGTCCCTGGGCCTCCGGCTCCCTTTTCTGCCTTCCTCTCTCATCACCTTCATCTCTCTTAAGCATTGGCTCCCCCCACGGTAGAGAAATGGCCAAAGCTGTGCCTGACCTTGACCCTCACTCCCTCCCACCCTTTGGAAGAGAGCACTGGTCCCAGCATTCCCAGAAAATATCCAGAGGCTCGCTTTGTGTAGGTCCCACATCCTCCCTTCTGCCAATCTCCCAGGCCAGGATGACCTCATGCCCTGCTTGACCACATTCTCTGCCCACAGACCTGATGTGTGGGCTCCCAGAATCCCCTGGAGATCCAGGCACCACTGCTGCAAAGAGGGAGGAAGGATGGATGAAATGATACTGGGAAGGCAACCATCACTTGTTCACTACACACCACCTCTAGGTATGTACCTCTTGCCCAGGTTTTAAGGACAAAGTGTTGTGGAGTTTGGTTTGGTTTCAGAAGCATTTGTGCGTAATGACACTGGCTAATATTGCCATGAGTGACAATTTTCAGGAGCGTTTTTGCTTTCATCCACCTATTTCCCTTCTTTGTAATTATTCACAACATAGTGAACCACATTAAACCTAAATGTCACAAAATAGAAACCTCTATGACAGGGTTTCTAGTCCTTGACACTATGGACATCTTCAGCTGGATAATTCTTTGTCACGAGGGGCTGTCCTGTGCAATGTAGGATGTTTAGTAGCATCCCTGGCCTCTACCCACTAGAAGCCAATAGCAAGCAGTGACAATCAAAAATGTCTCCAGTCTTTGTCAAATGTCCCTGGGGGGAAGAGGGGGCCAATCACTACCAGGTCAGCACTGCTCCTTTAGGGAGGCAGCCATCGCCACCCAGCCAGGGGCATTAAACTCAGGGAAAAAATACCACCTGGAAGTCAGGGACATGAACTCGAAGGCCAGCCAGACCTGGGCTGGAATTAGCAGCTGTGTGATCTTGGGCGAGGAGGTTCACCTCTTCTCATCTGTAGCATGGAGATATCTCAGTTCCTATGACACCAGGTTGTAAAAATCACGGAAGACCGTGTATAGTCATGCAATACATAATGAAGTGTTGGTCAGCGGACCACATATACCATGGTGGTCCCATAAGATTATATTAATAATACTGTATTTTTAATGTGCCTTTTCTATGTTTAGATACACAAGTACTTAGCATTGTGTTACATACAATTGCCTACAGTATTCAGTACAGTTACATGCTGTTCGTGTTTGTAGCCTAGGAGCAATAGGCTACACCACACTGCCTAAGTGTGCTTAGGCTATGCCATCTAGGTTTGTGTGAGTACACTCTGTGATGTTTGCATGACATCGTCTGACGACATGATTTCTCAGAAAATATATCCGTCACAAAGAGACTTTACACATAGCCCTCTTTACAATGTAGATACCAATACCACTAGCTATTTCCTGGCACTGCAATAAAAATGGATATATTTTGTAGATTGTGTGTTTTAGGAGAATGTTATTGGCAGGGGTAAGGGGGAGTGTTTGTTTGTTTGTTCTTTTTCTTTTTGAATTGGAGCCCTGATTTGGAAGCTCAACAAAGAAAACTTCTCTGCTGCTGTTTTTTGTGGTTAGACCTCCTTGAGTTTACCCTCTTCAAAGAGAGCCACTCCTTGTCCTTTAGAAAGGAGAGCAAGTAGAAACAAAAGTCAAACAACCTTCTGGTTGGCTGGTGAGGCTGCGGGGCGACAGAGCCGGGTGGCCGCCTGGAGCCCGCCAGGCTCAGGCTCAGACGCGCACACTGGCCGGCAGCTGCCACAGCAGGCCCGCTCCCAGGCTGCCTGTGATAAACACACTTGGGCTGCGTCTCTCCCTGTGTGGTCCCAGGCTGCAGGGGTCCCAGGGCCGGGGTGCATGTTTCTCATGCAAGAGGGGGGTATTCACGATTGCAAATTTGCCTTAAATAACTAATCCTTCTTTGTGGAAAGCGTATGTTTCTTCCAAAATGTCAAACTTTGCTTTGCATTTCTTTCCCCTTTATCTTCTTCTTCTTCTTTTTTTTAAATGTTCTGTGTCAAACTACACAACCCTTAACTAAGAGGGTTGAAAATACCCAGTGGCACTGATCAGGAACTTTTGAGCTTCCCAACATGACATGGAAATCTGGGAAACCATACGGGCGACCGCACTCTAATTTTATGACCTCGACTTTATTGCCAGCACAGAGGCAATAAAGAGAAATAATAAATGAAACAGCATGCAGAGCTCAGGAGGCAGCAGCCCGGCCCAATCTGCACAAGGCGCTTAACCTCTCCATGCTGCAGTTTCCTCTTTCCAGGGAAGGGCGAGCTAACGTTCCCACTAACACAGATTCCAGGTGGCTTCATAAAAAGATATGTCAAAGGCTGCGTTTGTGGTGAGACTGTGCACAAGGTGGTAGCATCATTTTGTATACGTGTGTGTGTGTGTGTGTGTGTGTGTATACACAAATGCATCTTCATAAATGACAGGGCAAACAGAAGAGTTAGTGTTGGGGTTAGGGATAAAGTTGGGGGTGGTGTTGGGATCGGGACAGGGCTGGGGTTAGGGCAGGGCAGGGTTTGGGGTTGGTTTGAAGTTCACAGTTAGAATTGGGGTTAGAATAGGGTGGAGGTTAGGGTGGATTCTCAACCTGGCAACCCAGCACACTAAAATATTAAAGCAGGTGAAAATAACAGTAAATTATTTAGGTGAAGGGTTAATTCACAGTACAATTGTTCTAAGTAAAGTCAAGGTCAAATTCTTGGTTATCAACATATTTTTATTTGAGAACTCATTCTCCTATGTTTTTACATTAAGGGGAAATATCCATATGTCCTCATCAAAAATGAAGGCTGGCCCTCGTGGCAGAGATGCTATAGAGTGCACTGCATGGACGCTGGAACTCAGGGGCCTCAGAAGGGCTCAGAAGTCTCTCCCTTGGTTCTTAACCAATTCCCAGGGGGAAGACCACGTAGACACCCTGCTCACCTCCGGTTGACAGTCGGCCATGCGGCTTTTGTCCTCAAGCTGCTCACCTTTGGAAATGAGGGTAAGGTCCCATGGCCAACTTGAGAACCACTGATAAAGCAACAGCAAAATCAAAGGAACCCAACTCAGTTACCACTGGGAGCAACCACACAAAATCCTCTTGAGAACTTGTTCTGAAGAAAGATAGCTCCATTCCCACTATCATTTTGCCAAAGAGGTTTTTCTCTTTTGTTTTGGGGCTTTCCTAAACTCATTTATAAACTCATTTTGTCACACACAAAAAGGAGCCAAACCAGAGGTCTCCCGGCCAACACAGAGGCCTGGTCCAACACAACTTTTTCTCTCATGAACTTTCGTTCTGGAGAAAGACTGCGAATTTTAATCTCTTTTATTTGGAAATGCTGCCCGTATTTTTGTCTCAGAATGGAATTAGGTCTCAAAACCAAGAATCAGTTGGGGTCTTGCAGCAGCTCTGGACCTAGTGTGCTGCTGTTTTTGATTTGTGACCTAAGGCCTTCACCTCCCAAAGTAGCTGAAGGTCCATTTAACACACTGAGCAGTGTTTTCATAGGAAGTCCCTGAGGAAATGATTCTTAAGGAACATTTGCATGAGGGTCCTCCTGACTAGCCACTGGCCACAGGGCTGATGCTTCCCTCCTCTTGGTCACGGGTTCATAACCCCGCATCAGCCTTGGCTGAAGAAAGCAGCCTTCTGCAGACAGAATTCCTAGCACCCCAAACTCTAGGGTCTGGGGCTCAATTAGGAGAGCTGGGGTCCTCCAGGCCATTCTGTTCCTACGTAGCCAGACTTCCTATTGCTCACGGCATCCTTGAACTTCATCTCACAGGTGAAATACAGGCCACAGAAGCCTCCTCACCTAAGTTGCCACTGCTTCCCTACTCCCCAGTGTCTATTTAGGACAACTTATGAGACCTAAAGGTAGATCCTACCTGGGCTTATCTAGAATGCACCACCTCCCCCCTTGGATGTACCTACAAATTGGGATCCTCAGGTGAAACTACCACTTCAGGTCCCATTGGCTAACCAAATCCCTGCCTCCACCACAGTTTGTGTGTCCAGGTAACTGGTGGGAGATTGTCTTTCCTTGGTGTGAGTCTAACAAAGGATGACATTCTCCAGACTCCCACAGATAGATCTTCTCCCTCCAGGACATATTGGAGAAGAGAGGCAGCGACCTGTAGCAACAGGACCTTGTTCCAGATGCCTATTGCTCCTTAACAAACTACCCTCAAAACTTAGTGGCTTGAAACAACTGCCATTTATTGTATCTCATGATATTATGTGTCTGATTTTATTGCCAGCAATTTGGCCAGGGCTCAGCAGAGCGGTCCTTGTTTCATGCAGTAGCCATGAAGGTCACTCAGTGGTATTCAGTGGGCAGATGGCTTCCCTCACACGTCCAGAAATTTGGCAAGGGTGGTTGGAAGGCTGGGCTCAGCTGGGACTGTCGACCAGAGTGCCCACGTGGCCTCCCCGGCATGACTGACCGAAGAAAGCTGAACAGGGCTCCCAGGGCACCTGGTATCAGGGCTCCAAGGGTACCTGTTCCAGCTGCTTTACTTTTCATGGTACAGCCTCAGAAGCCAGGCACTGTGGCTCCACCATATTCTGTTGGCCCAAACAGTAACAAACCTTCCCAGAGTCAGGGAATGGGGACACGGATCCCACCTCTCCACATACGGCGCATCAAAAAACTACAGGAAGCCTCATCTGCCATTCCTGAGAGCTGCTCCCTCAGAACCCCGGTTTCTTACCTCCTCGGTGGCTGAACAGTCCAGGGCTACCTACCCTCTTTCCCACATTGGAGGACTCTTCATGGAAGTGCCCCCACCTCCCACCCAACCATGCCTGTACCAGCAGGTATTGTTACAGCAAACCAGCCCGGGAAACAAACCGAGAGCCACACGAGAGTACTGCAAAACAGGCTTTTATTACGCCGGTGGGCTCAGAGGGGTCTCGCCTCCAAATTCTGAGCAAAATGGGGTCTAAGCATGGTGGCTTTTATATGTTTTGTTAGGAGGAAGCTGGTGGTTACAGAAGCAAATGGTTACGAAGTCTGCACAAGATTGAAGTCTAGTCCAAGGTCACTCTACAGTTGCTTAGTCATGCTATTTTGCAGTTATGCTGCTATTGGGAAGGGAGTGGAAAAATTCTCCCTTACGGTATTGCCACCAGCAACTTACACCAGGCTCTTCTTTAGAAGGGTGACTTGACAAAACCTGGTCAAACCTCTCTAGACACAATTTAAGGAAATGAGTGTTCTTTATTCCCTGGATTGAAAACCTCAATGACTTCTCACTGAATATAGAATAAACTTCAAACTTTTTACTGCAAACTCTAACAGCCCCCGCTGGCCTGAGCATGCCTGCCTCCTTGAGCCTTCATGTCTTGTTTCTCTTCCTCCCTGTCCTCTCCTGCCACACTGGCCTTTCTTCTCTCCAATTCACCAAGCTCATTCTTGTCAGGTGGGGTTTAGTGCACACAGGTGGCAGGGAAGTAGGCAAGGGCCAAGGGTCGAATAGAAACAGAAGAAAGAAACCACAACGGCAAGGACTTGAGGTTAGGCACTGTTCCCAACCGGGAGCATGCACAGAAGTTAGGAGCCTATGACCAAAGGTAAACTTTCCTCAGTTGACATACATTAGCACAGTAAAAATCACACCCCCTAGTGCCATGAAAGTTTGGGAGCCAGGCTACAAGGACAGAAAGTGGGAGGATACCAATTCTAGGGATTCTCCACCCCTTTCTCAGAGAAATCATGAATATTCCCTCCCCAGCTTAACATAGAATTGGGAAACCTACACAAAAAGGGGAAATCTCATTAAACTCAGGATCCTCTCCATTCCCAGAGCTGACCGGCTCCTCTTTCCGGAACATATTCTCACTTTAGTTTTGCTTTGTAAAACTTTCTGTTTCCTGTAATAAAGTTGCTTGTGTCTGTGTTCCCTCCATCACACTGGCCCTGCTTGTAATTCTTCCAAGTGAGGAGCAAAGAACCAGGACAGCTGTCATAAAACCAACCCTGACATTCTCACCTCGGGGCCTTTGCACGTCCTGTTGCTTCTGCCAAGAACGGCTGTCCCCTCTTCTTCACCTGGCCATCTCCTTTTAATTCTTCAGTTCCATCCCAAATGTCATAACTCAGGCCTCTCCCCACCACCAATTTTACTCCTTGTTATATCACTCTTGTCTACTGACTTCACACAGACTCTAAAATTATCTCATTAATTATGTTAATCTACATGAGAGTAGTTTGTCTGAATTCCTTGCACCCAGCTCAGTTCCTGACACATGGAAAGCACTCAGCTAATAGTCCTTGGGTGAATGAATGAAAGAATAAATGACTGTATCCCTCTAGCCGACTTCTCAACCCCTCTGGCAGGACACAGGGTCCTTTTGGCTCCAGTGAGCCGCCACACAACAGGATCAGAGCCCTTCACCCCCTAAATCACTTGGAAGAAGTTACAGTTGACCCATCTCATGCTTCCAGCTGTGCCCGCTAGACAGGGAACTGGTAGGCACTGCTTCACTGCTTTGGGCATTGCTACAGGCATCACTTACTTGTGTAGACATTGCCTAACTGAGTCAGGAAGTCTCAAAACAAAGTTTTAAACTACCCTGATCAAAACAGGATGGAAGCAGGGCAAGGTCCAATCAGTTAGAACCATGACAGTGGAGAAATTGACCACTTCTTGGCCTTAGAGCTTCATTATACACTTCATTATCATAAAAGTTTCTAAGGACACCTCCCACTCCCACCACGCACCTGACGCTTCCTGTTTGACTGTATGTAATCAAAAGGAGGGTGTCACCTTAATTCCAGGAAAACACCACCCTTTTCCTGAATATTCCTCCCCTTCTTTTGCCTACAATTAAGCCATTGCTTAAATAGAAGGGCAACAGGAACCCTGGGTCTGGTTCTCTTCTGCAGGGAGAACTCGCCTGTGCTCTGTCTATGGAATAGACTTTCTATAGTTTCTGAATAAATCTTGCTGTCACTTCATACTGATGGCTCACTCCTGAATGCTTTCTTGCATGAAACCAAGGACCCACTTGGACTTCAAGAGGCTCACAGCATTGGGAGTCATTTTCCTGTGTCACCTGGACTCAGATGTGTGGGAGACGGGGTAACATCTTTCCACCTGTCCCCAGGAACAAGATGCAAATGTGGGTCCAGGAAGGTCTGGGTGTCTAATAGCACTCCAAGGTAAATGTGTACCCTAAATCAGTAGTAAACCTGGCCCTCACTGAGAACCCATGCACCAAATTTGTCAATGGATCCCCATTTTCCAAGAGGGTCAGTTAAAACTGTTTAACTTTTGTTTTCTTTTTCTTTTTTTTTTTTAAGACAGGGTCTCACTCCTTTGCCAGGCTAGCGTGTAGTAGCATCATCATAGCTCACTGTAACCACCTGGGCTCAAGTGGTCTTCTTGCCTCAGCTTCCTGAGTAGCTGGACTACAGGTGTAGGCCACCATGCCTGGCTAATTTTTTATTTTTTGTAGAGATGGGGTCTTGCTATATTGCTCAGGCTGGTCCCGAATTCCTGGCCTCACTTGATCCTCCTGCCTCGGCCTCCCAAACTGCTGGGATTAAAGGAGTGAGCCAGCCTAAAACTGCTTAACCTTAACAAGAAATCGTAGAGCCAAGATGGCCAATGCTCATACCCTGAACCTCACACTTACTCCAACTGGGACATTTACCTAACCTTCCCGTTTCTCTGTTTCCTCAGCTACAAAATTGTGCTGGCAACAACAACAACTGTATCTGCCTCATAAGGTTGTTATGAGAATTGAAATACATGTAAAGGACTTAGAACATTGCATGGCAACTAGTAAGTGATCAGTAAGTATCAACTGATTATTAACCTGATTTTCAAAGCCTTCTACAACCCAGCCCTCACTTATCCTGATAAAATCTTCTCTCCTTTACTCAGTTTACCTGAACTTCTGCCCAAGACAAACTGGTCTTCTGACTCTGTGGGAACCCACCATGTGAGTTCCAACATCCATTCATTTGCCCATGCTGGGAATAGCTAGCCTGACTCCTCTGCCCACTCCACGTATCCAAATCCCACCTTTCCTCCCGAATGAGCTCAAATCCCAACTCCTGTAAGCTATAAAAAGTTCTCTTCTTCCTCCAAAGCCCTCTACATAGCATAATATGTATTATTCATTGATCAATTAATCCTGCAGCATTTACAATTTCAAATCATTCAAATTCTTTATTTATTTGTAAGTTCACTGTTCATGTGTAGAGGTCCTATATCCTTAGCTAGACTAAGTCTCCTTGAGAACATCACTCCTGGCTTCCTACAGAGTGGGCACTTGAAACAACATCCTTGAATTGCATGATTGCTACCTGGTGTTTTCCCAGTATGTTTTAGACACAACTGGACAAATGGCCTTAGTGAAATTTAAGATCTACTGAAACCCTCAAGTCCAATCAAAAGAGTGTTAAATAGTAGCTCTCCCACTGGAAGCTCCAAAAACCCTCACAGTCCCTCTTTAAACAGCCAGCCTCCCCATATTCATCCTCAGAATAGACAAGGAAAGAATGGATCATATTCACAGTCAATGTCTTAACTCTAGGACTTGTACTTAACTGATTTTAAAAATTAAAGCTAAAAGGATTCATATGATTGTGTGAAGCAGTGTCCATATCACTCAACAGTCCAGCTCTTTAGAGAAATAATGACAAGCCCCAAGCAGAGGATTCAACAGCTGGGAAGAAGTGCCACCAACTGTCTTGCTAAGAGAATAAAGAAGTTTAAGGGTTTAACAGATAACAGGAGTGTTGTTTGAATGTTTTGAAGCAAAAGGTGTCTGGTAGAACTGGGGCAACTGCCTTAGCATATACCTGGTTTTGTTTCGAGTTGTTTCTTTTTTTCCAGAAATGTTTTTAAAAATTTAGAACTGCCCTGAACACAGCACTGTCTTCCTTTGAGCAGTCACTTTCCCAGTGTCTTAGTTTTTTGTGTGTTACTATTACAGAATACTGTAATATTCTGGGTAATTTATGAAGAAAAAAAGTTTATTTGGTTCATGATTCTTGAGGCTGGAAAGTCCAAAATTGGGCAGCTGCATCTGGTGAGGGCCTTAGGCTATTTCCATTCATGGCAGAAAGTGGAAGGGGAGTGAGTATATGCAAAGAGATCACATGGTAAGAGAGGAAGCCAGAGAGAAAAACTGAAGAGGCCAGACTATTTTTTAACAATGAATCCATTCTTAAGAGTAAGGACTCACTCATCCACAAGGGAGAGCATTAAAATCTATTCATGAGGGATTTGCCCTCATTACCCAACACCTCCCACTCCGCCCCAGCTCCCGACACTCCCACACTAGGGATCAAATTTCAGCATGAGTTTTGGTAGGGACAAACCATACCATAGTGCCCAGTGTCACAGCATCTTACTCCTAAGGCCCTCCTGGGAGGTCCTCAGAGATTTTCTTTTATAGTCTTACTCTTCTCAAAATTAATCTGTGGTCAGAATCCTGCTTTCTGGGCCATGACTAAGGCTCACAAGCTGGGAACCCTGTTGTATAGATACTCTGCAGACTAAATTTACCTGTGGTAAATTAAGACAGTCTTCTGTTCTTATATGTATGTATTGCCTGGGGCCTCTAATTCACTTCTTCTACAATACTCTTAAGTAAGGATTAGAAACATTTTCAAAGCAAGTTTCAACATCTATGTCCCTGCCCTCATCATCAGTAAGCTTCTAATTCCTGTAGTGGACCTGTGCTCTTTTGCCAATCCAAAAATGCCACTGGGTGCTGACAAAAAAGTGTTCAAGAAAAACCTTCTCTCTCTTGTCAAAGGATCAGGATAGGGAAACCTATGAGGACAGAAAACTTTTAAACAAAAAGGGATCTACTCCAGCCACACATCACAGAAAAAACTAAGACTCTCACCACATCTCCACCTGGAAAGGCCAAATAGCCTAGACTTCTGTCTGTGCCAGACTGCAATGAGATGCCCAACTCTACTGACAGGGTGGTGTCGGAAAAGTCAGAGTGGGGAACCAGGACTTTCAACCCACTGAGCAATGACCAACCTCTCCCCTGACATATCAGTGAGACCAGGTAGGGAGGCTTGACTCCCATCCCCACCCAGTAGTAATGCGTCGCCTCTCCCCTCGCCACTGGGGTGGTATCAGAGGAGTCCTAGTACAGAGTTGGGATTTTCATCTCCATTCAACAGTAAAAGGGCCATATCCCTGCCTTGTCTAGGGAGACCACGTGGGAGCAGTAATAGGCAACCCTCCCTTTTCTAGCCAGGGTGGTATCTGTGAAGCCCAAACTTTTGCAATTTAAATCTAGTTTAAACTGCAAGAGACTCACTGGTAAGCACACAGTCCTGGTAATGAAAGGGGCACTTGGTATCCTAACTAGGCCCGCAGGACCATTTTCTCAATGTGAGCCTCTCCTGCCATCTTATAAGACCTCATTCACATGGCTACAATAGCCCTAAACTATAGCCACACTGCAAACAGAATGCCAATTGTAACCTGAATTTTAGGACCCATCCACTTTCGGGAGGCAGTTGCCAGGGTCTCACTTTCCTATGTTTCCAGCTGAGTTATCTATTTCACCAAACCCAAAAGCAATGCCCATTGATGCCTGTAGAGTTGGGATTTTATGTTAAGTCTGTTGGGAAATCACTGGACGGTTTTAACTGGGATTGTTAAATTTGATTTATGTGTTTTAAATTTCTCTCCTTTTGGAGAACTGAGGAAATGGATTTGGGGAAAGGGGCAAGAGTAAGAGCAAGGAGCCCTCCAAGAGCAGCAAATGGGTAGTAGACAAGGGTGATAGTCGTAGGAGCAGTGAAACGCAATCAGATGTGGGACCCATTTTTATGGTAGAGCCAGAAGGACTCGCTGTTAGCTTGGGTGTTGGGTGTGAGAGAAAGTGAGGAAAGTGTTTCTAGTCAAAGCACCTGGGTGGATGGTGAAACATTAACTGAGCTGGGAAAGGCCAAGGTAGGAGTGGATTTGGAGGTGAGGAAGGAATTGCGCTTTAGACATATTAAGTCTGAGATGCCTATTAGACATCTATGCTTCACAAAGAAAATAAATACCATCAGTCGGGAGACCCCTCAGTCCCACCATCTAATCTAGAACCCAGAAGCATCTATGTGCACCTTCTCCCTTCCTAGTGCCGTGGAGAAAGTTCCAGGTACCAAAGACCAATCCTTCCATTTCCATTCTCCACCCTATCTCC
Organism: Lepilemur ruficaudatus; assembly: GCA_963574885.1. Classification (NCBI taxonomy): domain Eukaryota; kingdom Metazoa; phylum Chordata; class Mammalia; order Primates; family Lepilemuridae; genus Lepilemur; species Lepilemur ruficaudatus. The sequence goes on from CAUYRT010001416.1 coordinate 53,786, forward strand.
TTGCACCTACTCAAGGCCCTGTCTTCTAAAAACATTCTCCTCTCTCAGTTTTTGGAGTGTCGTACTTTCCTGGTTTGACTCTCACCCCTGGTCATATTTCCATACCCGTTTTGTTGGCTTCTCCTCCACTCCTGGATCTCTGAGCCTTGGAGAGCTTGAGGACTCATCTTTACTCGGGGTCTTCAGGTAGACTAATCCTGTTGTGAGTACTGCAAAACAAGTTTCCTCAATGCCAACTTTATCATACCTTACAGGGCAGGAATTCAGGCAGGTCTCAGCTGGATGATTTTTCTGCCCCTTGTGGCATTGACAGAGGTCACACAGTGGTTCTCAGCTGGCAAACAGGCTGGTCTGGAGCACACAAGGCAGCTTTGCTCACATGCCTGGCACCAGGGTAGGATGGCAGGAAGGCTGTGTCCTCTGGGACCACTGACTCAAGAGCCTACACAGAGTCTTTCCAGCGTGGAAGTTCCAGGACAAGTGGACACCTTAGTTGGTGGGCTGGTTTCCCCAGACTGGGGAAGGAGCCAAAGGAGCCAGGGGACAACTGCAAGGTCATTTCTAAGCCAGCAGTGTTATTTCCACTCATTCTTTTAGATACAATCTAGTCATGTGGCCATTCCAGATTCAAGGTCATGCTATGGAAGAGCAGGTGGAAGGACCATTTCTGGTAAATACAGTCTGCCACCCAGAGCACAATAGAGGAAAGCCAGGAGGGAGCTATTTGCAGGGAATGATTATACATGCAACCATGACCTCCAAGGAGGTAGTGAGTTAAGGGAAGCTGATGAGCCAGCTTACCAATAAGCAAAATGTAGGGTTGAGTGGGCTGGAGGTGTCAAGGAGATGGCAGGAGGTAGAGCAACAGGGCGTGCCTGTCAGAGAATGGGACACTTGAAAATGTGATCTCGATAAAATGACTTCTATGAATGACAAGAGCCAGGGTGTGGCCATGGGAGTGGATGGTTGAATCTGGATGGGAAGAAAGGGGTCTTGCTGATGCAGGATCAAGGGCAAATAGCCAAGGGATCAGATGGGTCCTTCATTTGGACACTGAAGTCCCTGAGAATGAGGGTCTACTCAGGGTGGGGGGAAGTTGGGTGCTGAAGTCTGTAACCAGGAGTGAGCAGAAGGCCAGCCCTGGGCGTCACTGTGGGGAAGAGCAGAGGGAGCATGGCTAGGTGGCTTGATCTCTGGCTAGGAGAGGGACAGAGTCGATCTAGAAGCAGAAATTGGGGGTAGGGAGGCCACCGAGCCCACCCCCAGCCATAAGGCACTTCTCCAGCAAATAGGAGCTCAGTGCTGGGGGGGAGGCCAGGCTCCCACAAAAGCCACGTGGGATGAGGATGCAATGGGGGGGAGCTGAGGATGTGGGGACATCAGCTTATTCCAGCTCATCCCGGGCTGGGGAGAGAAGGCCGGGCAGCTGCAGGAGGTCAGGAGGCCTAAGGCTGACCTCGGAGGCTAATGCTGGAGAGGCACAGAAGGACCTGTCCCAACAGCAGCTGGGGGCAAGGTGAGAAAGTCAAATTTGCAGCTGAATGTCTGAGGAAGTCTACCTTCTCCCACGGCTACGCAGGGATGGGTACAGTGGGGGTGAAGGCAAAGCTCCCAAGGTGCCCCCTACCCCATTTCCCTCTTCTTCCCCAGAAGGGCTGTCCCTCCCTTCACATGAGGACCTCAGACTTTTGGGCTCTTTGGTGGCATCTGCCGAGTGTCAGCGACTTCTCCATCCCGTTGAAAGACTCTGCTGAGGAGAGTGCTGGGCTCAGGCTTGTTTGTGGCTTTGGAGGGAGCCAAGTGGAATGTGAACAGCTTCCATCCAGCTGTGGCTGGTTTGTCCTGAAAACCTCTGGAAGCAAACATATCATGCCACAGCAAGGACTGATTTCATTCCTAAGATGCTCCTTTCTTATCTGTATGAGAAATCATGTCCCTTCCATTACTGTGACGTTGGCCATGTTTCCTAGGAAATAATAAGCCTGGCATAATTTTGCTAAGGAAACACCCATGCCCTCCCTGTCCTGTATCACAAAGTGTCCTTTTATGAACTGTCTTCATTGGTTCATTCAACAAGTACTTATGGAGCACCTATTATGTGCCAGGCCTTGTCCTAAGCACTGTGGATATACAGTGAACAAAATGGAGGAAAAAACAAAAACAAACTAAAAGTCTCTGCCCCCGTGGAGTTTATATTCTAATGGGGGATGATAGAAAGTACTTTTAAAAAATTATAAAACAAAGTAGCAAGAGAAATAGCATGTTAGCAGGTAGGTGACAATTGCTCAGGAGAAAGAGCCGGGTAGAAGTTCCAGGACAAGTGGACACCTTAGTTGGTGGGCTGGTTTCCCCAGACTGGGGAAGGAGCCAAAGGAGCCTGTGGCTACGTTGCCGAAAGTTCTTGTCTCCAAGTGCTTGTCCCCAAGGCCAAATCAATGAGAACAAAGAACGAGGACAAGTGATTTGAGGAAAAGGAAAGAGAAGTTTATTAATTTGCCAGCAAATGAGGAGAGCAGTAGACTAACATCTCAAAAGACCACCATCCTGCCTTTGCACAGAAATACAAGACCTTTTAAAGGGGGGATTTTAGTGGTTGGGTTCAGTTCTATGTGACCAATGTCACATGTCACAGCTTCGGGCTATTGTTCAACTATAGTTGGTGGTTTCAGTCAACCTTATCTCTGGTGATGGTGATCTCATGACCTTTGTCTGGACAGTTCTGTTGAGACATCTCCTGTGGTTTAAGAGGCTAGAAAACAAACGGAAAGGGACATTTTCCTGCACCTTTGATTACTGGCCTCGGGCAGCAATGCAGGTTTTAATTCCCAAAAGGGTGGGGGTCTTAGAGAGACAAATCATTGCCCTTCTTCAGACCTTTACCTCTGTTACAGCTGGGAAGGCAAAGCCAGGAAGGACGCACTCCGTCATGACCAGACCATTCCATGGAAGCCCTTGGTCTCCCTCTTAGCTGCAGCCTGAGGGGAGGAAGAAGTTTCCATGCACCCTAGCCCCTCTCACCTCTGGACAGGACCTGGCTGGCTCAGCAAGTGCAACCACCCTGTTCTCTCTAGGAAGGAGCCACCACCTCACACTGCCCATCCTGCCCTGGGGTCCTGCTCCTCACACCTGCCCCTCGTTCTAACAGCCAACCCCTGCGTCACTTGTGCACATGCTCTTGGGCCCTGGATCCACGAAGGTGGCACTTGCAACTGGTGTCTGAATCCAGGGATCTATGCAAGGACAGAGAAAGAGAGAGGAAATCCTTGCTCCTTAAGGCTGAAGGTGCCTGAGTCGTCTCCACCTGCAGGGAGTTCCTCTGGGTGGCTGGACTCCCTTGCGAAGCTTCCTTCTGTTGCATCCATTTGCTCGGGTTTACTCAGTGTTTCTCACCCTCCATCTTCTTGCTCTCACGACCGTTTTGCTTCTCCCTGTCTCTCTGTCTCTAATAAACAACTGCTCACTGTTAGTGCAAGGGGACGAGATGATGAGGAATCCTGATTTCACCCCGTCAGGGACTCCCTGTCTGACATGCTGGACACGTCCCTTTGGCCTCCTTCTGTTCCACCCAGCTGGGCCGCTGGAAGACGAGCAACACTTCCCTGCAGTCCAGAAATAACGTCATCCCAAGCAGAACCTCCTGGGCTAAGATAGTTTACCAAAAAGAAAGACCTCCAATTGCCAACAAAAGCATCTTGTGTCAATCACTGATGTGAAGGGGCTGCGTCGTGCAAAGCTGGGCTAATTCTTCAGGGAGAAGAAAAATCACCAGAAAGAAATGAGAACATGTCCGAGGGAGCAAGAGCAGCTCTTAGGAGGCCAAGCTGAGATAGAGAGCAAGTGTGCAAGAGAGAAGGAGAAGCAAAGCAGTCATGGGCTCAAAGAGAAGGGAAGATGAGGAAGCAACACCGAATCAACATGAGAAAATGGAAGCTGACAACAGAAGGAGCTGAAGAGAAAAGCTGGAAGAAAACTGGGAAACAAATGTCTAGCAGTTGTTTTCCTTTGGCGACTGGAATATGTGACCAGCAGAGCAAACCCGGCTCAGACCAGCGGCTACGCCCGTGCAGTTTACAGAAGAGAACTTCCTGGATGGGCTCATCTATTGAACAGTTCAATTTCAATCCCAAAGAAATATGTTTATGTAAACAACAAAAAGTGCAGAAGAGTGGATATAGAGTGCTGCCATTTGTTTTCACTGGTATATATATGGACAAGCACACTAATACACACACACACACACACGTTTGATGAACGTACTTCATATCTGCTAGGAAAGCAAAGCAACCAATAACAAACCGGTTACAGTGGCTCATGCCTGTAATCCCAGCATTTTGGGAGGCTGAGTTGGGAGGATAGCTTGAGCCTAGGAGTTCAAGGCTACAGTGAGCTATGATTGCACCACTGTATTCCAGCTTGGGCCACAGAGCAAGACTCTATCTCAAAAAAAAAAAAATGCAATTGATAGCAGAGGTTGCTTGAGGACAGGGGTCAGAGGATAACTTACACTTCATTGTATAGCCTTTGCAATATTGTATATGTCCTTTGAATGTTGTTTATATTGCCTATTAAACATAGAGATAGAGGAAGAAAAACAGATAGAATATTTTTAAGCCCCCGAAAAAACCCAAAGGTATTTTCTAAACTGTATATAAGAATAAACACCAAGGTGAAGGGAGTGATCTACAAGTTAATCTCATTCAAAACCCTACACCCCCCATATTACCTCCAAATCTCAACAGAATGAGCCACAAGATTTGAAAGTACGATGCCACAAATGAACCAATTCCAGCTTCCTTCCCTTTGATCCTCTTGGTGGCAAATCTTGACTTGAAGATGTGTAAAATAAAATGATCTGCTCAAATGTAAATGCTCTCAGGGTTTGCGCGTGTGTGTTATATGGAATAATAAATCATTGAATGTCTACAGAAGTAAAGAACTTGGTACCGCTGTGCCTATTTTTTTTCCAAAGTAGCTAATTGTGGTTTCTTCATGTCTCAAGATCATAAAAGTTAAAATGTCCTACACCCCGCGTTGCTATAAGTGGATTGAAGTGGATTGTGGCCCAGATGGTGGTGAGTGCCTCCTTGTTTCTCTTACCCAACCCGTACACCTCTGTTTCTTGCTGGAAGCTCAGGTCTGTTTCTCCACGTGAGCATTTTCTTTTCATTCCCCACTAAACATGGCTTCACGTGTTCGACAGCGAGGGAAGAATTCCAAAGCAGTGAAAGCTGTCCTCAGCAGATCGATTCCAGCTAACGGCGAAGATAACTAAGACCTTTGCCTCCACACCAACCTAAAGTGCCACGTTACCCACCCTGACAATACACAAGCCAAGAACACAAAAGGCAGGGATGTATGGAGCTGAGAACACAAGTCATTACAACAGGGAAAATCACTGCATGACGGACACAGACTTTGTATTCGAAGTTTCTCACATTGTGTGAGAAAGCCTGTTGGGGGCTGGTCTTTGCTTTGGGCTTCTCCCCCAACCATTCCTATTTTTGGTAAGCAGTAATTCACACCACTTTCTGGAAGGTTTTTTACTTGGCTGCGGAGTGGGACAGATGGCCCCGGGATGTTCCCTGAGCCGGCCTGCACTCCCTCAGTGGGGTGCCCCAAACAACAGTCTGTTTGTGGGAATCTTGCAGCTCTTTCTCTGGAGGAACTTGGCTACTTTCTGCCCTTGAAGATTCTTTTTCTTCAAGCACATATGCAAGACACCAGAGTTGCTTCACTTAAGCGATGTAATTTCCCCTAAACCCCAAGCAAAGATAGCTTCGCAGCCAGCGGGAGCCACAGACACAAAACAGCCCCATAGAACAGCCTAAACTGGAAATGCCGGCCCCTGGGGAAGAGCCTTCCAAGCCAGGGCTGAGTTCAGAGAAGCAACTGTTACAACAGTTTTCCTCCAGCCTCAGACATAGGTTCTCAGATGACAGTGTAAGCAATTAGAGGCGTGCCAATTCCTGCCACCTTCCTGATATTGGTCCCCTGTTAGTCTGCTGTATTTAGGTCACCTCCCCAGTTAAGGCCCTTTCAAAACTCTCACCTGCATAATTGCATCCCCTTTCTAACTGGCCCACTTGCTTTAAACATTTGTAGCAGGCTGCTTCAGTCAGCCCACACCCGACAGACAGCCTTTCCATAAATCCTTACTGCCAAAACCCCTGCTGCATTCAGCCTCCAGTCACCCCTCGTAGAGTCATCACTGCTTCTCCCTCAAGCTGCAGACGTTACAGCCGAAACCTAAATGACCAAAAAGAGTCGGTCCAGTGGAGAGCTGAGCAAGTGTGTTCCAGGCAGCAGGGAAGGCACGTGCAAACTCCCTGAGGCTCGAAAGAGCTTTGATGAGATCAAAGAACATGCAGAGGGCAGTTTTGCGAAGGCTCTAAAGGGAGGGGTCATGGTGGCTTAATATGGGGCAGGAATGAGAGTCAGGGCCAGCTCAGGCTGCCAGAGAGAAGAGTGTGGCTTTCCAGTCGTGGAAGGGCTTCATGCCTGACACTGACATCACCTAGTTTCTGTTGAGAGGTCCCAGCGGCTGCTGGGTGAAGAATGGATTGGGAGGGTCGGGGGGAACAAGAGTGGCAGTGAGGGCTATTGTAACAGTCGCGGGGGAATGGTGGAGGCTTGCGGAGGACTGGCGACCATGAAGGCCAAGAGAAGTCAATAGACTCAAGGCATCTGTCAAAGGCAGATTAGAAAAACTTTGCTTGTGGGTCAGATGGGTGGGGGTCAGCTGTACTGAGGAGAAAGAGAAGGAGAAAACCAAGAGTAACTCCTGGGTCCCTGCCTGGGACAACTGGGAGAGTGCTGTGGTTTGAGTGTCTGTCCCTCCAAACGTGTTTTGAAACTTAATCCCCAATGTGGCAGTATTGAGAGGTGGGGCCTCTAACCGGTGATCACGTCTTTAGAGGTCTGCCCTAATTAGTCCGTTCACGGATTAGTGGGTTAATGGGTTACCATGGGCGTGGGACTGGTGGCTTTATTAGAAGAGGAAGAGAGACCTGAGCTGGCACGTGAGTACACACAGCCCCTGTAGCATGAGACGCCCTGAGCCACCTCAGGACTCTGGAGAGAGTCCCTACCAGCAAGAAGGCCATCACCAGATGCGGCCCCTCCACCCTGGACTTCTTAGCCTCCATTACTGTAAGCAGTAAACTCCTTTTCTTCATAAATTACCCAGTTTCAGGTATTCTGTTGTAAGCAACAGAAAACTGGGACAGGGAAGGCAGCAACTTTGAGATTGGGAACACTGTCGGAGAAGCAAGTATCAGTGTTAAAAATCTCGAGTTTGATTTTGGATGTGAAAAGTTGGAGACACCCAAGGCAGTTGACAACATGGAAGTGGACCCAGAGCTCTGGAGAAAGATCTGGGCTGGAAATGGAAACCTGGAAGGGTTTGGGGCTGGTGGCCTTTGCCAGTCGCCCAGCCTACAGCTGAGCCTGCCACTAAATTGCCCCACGTGGCCACGTCTCCACGTAGTAGGCTCACAAAAAACCCCTCTCTCCTATCAATCATTGAGAGATTTTGCAAGCTATCTTTTCCAACATGCTCTGAGCTTCTTAAGGGGTTGTGAAAAATGATTGGTTTTGAAATCCAAAGTATGAGAAAAGCCTAGTGAAAATAGGAAGGCCCCAGTCTTACAAAACCAAAATGGTTCCCAGTTGCTGAAGCAATTTCCAGGCCCCTCCGCCCACACAGGAGCCATCTGCTGATGGACCAGCCAGTTCCAGCCAGGGGGAAAGCTGATCATCTATCTAACAGCATCTGATATCAGCTCCCGAACTTCCTGCGCCTCCTCCAAAAAATCTCTCCACACCCCATACCCCGCACCCCAGAAGGAGACTCTGTATTACAATCACGAGCTCTGCGAGGAGGGGCTGGCTGGGAGGATGTGCTGAAAGCAGCAGAGAGAGATTGATGTGGGGAGCTGGGCTGCCCCAGGCATGTGTTCACCATCTGTCAGGCGCAGGGAGCCCTGCCAGCCCTACATGGTTACTCAGTATTAAAAGAATATTCTTTAGTTTGACTGACACCCTGGGCAGCCTCGGCCAAGACGGTTGGGCTCTGGGATCCAGATGGGATAGAGGGGCCTCTGCTCTCCTGAGGGAGATGCCTCCGGAGGGCTGGGCCACCCAGGGTACTGGGGGTGGGGGGCTCTGCAGGCCCCAGGAGGGGAGTGTGGCTTGGCCAGGGCTGGGCAGGCCTGGGCCTGAGCTGGGACTTTTATGTGTGGCTCAGTTTCAAAGACAAGGGCGGGCCTGAAAGAAAATGTAAAATGTTCTTCACACATTATCCCTGCTCTATAGGATCCTTCAGAGAACAGTAATGCCAGGCTTGCAGGGTGCCTCCTGCCACGGAATAATCAGCTTTAGGCTTTATTCCTGAAAACGTTTGTATATAAACATTGCTGGTTAATTTCAGGCCAGACCCAAGAAGGGACAGAGGGCTCCTTTTCAGGGCTAGCCCCACTGACTTTGCCAAACAGCCAGGTTTCCCTCCTTGCAGCTACCCTCCTCTAGAAAGGATTATGTGTCCCCTCCGCACTGAACTCAGGCATGGCCAAGTGACTGGATTTGGGCAACAGAATGTGGGCAGAGGTGACATGTGCCGCCTCTGGGCGGAAGCACACAAAGCCAGCACGTAGTTGGCCTTGTCTCTTTGCCTCTGCTGCACCTTAGGCCTGGCTCCCAGCACAGAGCTAACACGGACCTGTAACAAAGCTATGATGTGAGTGAGAAACGAGCCCTCCTTTTTAAACCACTGAGATTTGGGTCTGATCGTTTACGCAGCAACACCCAGCTTATCCTGACTGATATGCTCGTGAACTCACATCACCACCACGCAACGCCATCTCTGCACACCCTATGTGGTCTCAGAAGTTTCAACTGACAGTTGGAAAAATACCTCTGCAGCAACAGCACTTGGAGGGAAAACTGGAGGAGAAAATGTATTTATTGCCACATTAGGTTTTCACACCTAAGAACAGCACCAGGCCTGGGATCACAGTGAAGGCTGCTTAAGAGTCATTGTGTTTGTGACAGAAATAAATAAAGAGATGCAGACAAAAGCCCCCCTACCAGTGGAAGTGCGTAAGAGTCGGAGATTCAGGGCAAGGTGAGGGGGTCGGGCAGAGCATGTGAGCTATTTAAACAGCTCTCTGCTTTGCACACCGGTGGGCTCTTTTTTAGTATCGGACCGTATCTGATGCTTCCATCTTGGTGTTTGATCTAATCTCTCCGGAGATGGATTGGTAATAATCATATTTTAACAGTATGCCAATTTTGGTTAATGAAGAAAAAAGACTTCTTCTGCTACTTTGAATCAATTCCAAGCTATCATCAAGTCCTTCAAGGACGAGCACTACCTGCAAGCCAAGCCCCAGGGCCCTCGCCGAGAACATCCAGATTTGCCTGTGGCCGGGGTGGCGGGCAGGGGGGGTTCCCATTTGGTAACCAGGACATTTCCAACTTGGCTACCAAAAGCAGAACATCTTTCTTGTGAGCTGTTCCCCTGAGATGCCAAAGTTGGCGTGCAGAAGCTAATCTCACATTTTCCGTCATGTTGTCAGCTACCCAGACAGTGGGCTTACCCCCATCTGAACGTGGCTCTAAGAAACCTGCATCTGATTTAGCATTCAGCTTACAACTCAGCACTCCTAACAGGTTGAAGTCAAAAGAAGTGGAGCACAAATGCTGTTTACATGAACGCACATGGCTACGCGTATCAAATGGCAAATGCTCCTCCTGCCACAAAGAGGGGTTTGCTCCAGGGCATTTCAGACACTGGCCCAGGGTAGGGGGGGGATGTCTCTCCACCGCCCGATGACATTCTGTGGCGGAAACAAGGACAGCCCAGATGAGTGCTAAGGGGTTCCTGAATAAAAAAAAAAAAGTTTGCCATAAAAGCAACACAACTTTTTTATTTTTTTCTTTCTTTTTTTCTTTTTCTTGCTTCCCAGTATCACCATCTGAGGCCATTCGTGTGCCCACTTCCCTACAGATGCAGGGACACACACCCTCTGCCCCCTGCCCTCAGAACTGCCCCATGGTCTTGCCTTTTTCCCATGAATAAGCTTCAATATCATAGCAGCGGGGGAAAAAAAGTACTAGTATCAAAGTCTAACGCTGTCTTTGAAATTATTAATATCGATACAAAAGAGGGCATATTATAGAAAGTGTTCATTATCACTGTACTTAAAACACCTTAGACTGAAGCTCACATAAATGTGGAGACAGATAAGGAAGTCACCTCTGAAACACCTTGGTGTGCATGGTAGCAGCCTGCAGACAGGTTTTGAAAGTTAAGGCCTTCCACAAGGCTTGCTGTCTCTCACATGCAGACCTGCAGTGGGGCCTCTTTTGTAGTTTTCATTGGAAAGGGTCTTGGGCCTTGATTCTTTCCTCTGCAGCCTTGGTGGTTGAAGCAGTGGGGCTCCATGAGGTTAAAGAGGAGACGTCATTGTTTCTACCCCTCTTGACCCCCTACCTCGGGCCCTTGGGTTCTCTGCTGAGGGACAGAACCACAGCTGGGAGCCCGCAGAAGGCACTCCTATGATGGGACCTGATTTGGGGAGTTGCTTGGGTGAAGTACCACCCAAGGGTTGTGTCTTGAGGCAATGCAAGGGAAACTTTCCCTTAAATCATCCAGACCTGCTAGCCTGACATTTCTTCATGGGGAAGGGGGGCCCATTTTGGGGAGGGGCTTCTGGTTTTTATTATGCACTTAGCCCCAGGAATAGGAAAACCTGCTATGGACAAAGGCCAAACACCCCCAGACACAGCCTAAGGGGGGCAGTAGGGCCCAATGATTAGGGCCAAGATCCTGGAAACAGAGTCCTAGCTGTGTGGCACAGAGAAGTCACTCAGCTTTTCCTTTCTCTTTTCTGTAAACTGGGCACAGGACAATCCACCTCTTGGACTTGGAGGGACAGAGAAACAACATAAGGTACGTCTCATGCTTATCTCCAGCACCCAGCCCCTAGGAAGGTTTCAATGAGCTCTTTTCATTCTCAGGAGAAGAGCCTTAGTGGGAGGCTGTAAATAAGCTGTAAGGCTGGTGGGTGCAATTCCCCTTAGGGGCTTGCATATCATTCCCCCATCCCCACATCCTGACCTCACCATGTGATTTTACTGGGCAGGCCTCTTCGTGGTGGAGGAACCACCTACTGGGGCCGCTTCCTGTTTTGCAGTGAAGATCCGGCCCAGCTGTCACTCTGGATCTACTGAGCGTCAAGACGGCCCTTATATAACCCTCCTCCCCGGTCCGAGCGGCGCGACTTCTTGGGCCCCTTTCCCCCGGGACTCTTGAACCTCGCCCGGCAGCGCCCTGCCAAACAAAAGCTACATTTGGTTAGCACATTCGGCCTCTTTCTTTTATTTCACACCTTACATAAGCCAGGGGCACAAGCTCCCACACTCACTTCTCCCATGGCCAGTGTGGCCAGACGGGGCCAGGCAGGGCAGAAAGGAAGGGCCAGCTGCCCCGGGTCGCTGGACGCCAGGCACAGGGCAGATGACAGACAGCCTTGGCAGGGGTTGTGGCTCTGGCTCTCTGTTCCCTCGCTAGCCCTCAGCGGGGTTGAAGTGAGAATTACACGGGACGGTGTGTAGAAAGCAGGCCTGGCACATTGCAAATGCTCCACTACTGTTACAAAAATTAATGTTTTTGTCATACGATGAACTGAGCCAGTCCATATCGGAAGTTCACAACCCAGGAGCTCCACGAGCACATCCCGTCAGCCTAGACCCGTGAATTTTGCCTCTCTCTTCACTGGAGTCTTGTCCTCAGCCTCGTACCTTCAGAACAAGGCTTGCCTCTCCTCTTCTTTCGGGAGAGTTATCCCTGGCAGCCTAGAACTGGCATGCTCCATCTCAACCTTATAGTCACCATTTCTCAGGAGACTGGGGTCCTTATGCAAAGGGATTTGGAGGCCTTGCCCAGAGCCTAGAAATCTGGGGGGTGGTGGGCATATAATTTGGTTCTTAATCAGATATTGCCTTAGCCTGGACCAAGGGTTGGCAGGAATTAGTTATGGTGAGGAGAGGGGCCTGAGGGTGGGGCAGCTGGGACGTGAGGGACTGGGGCTGCTGAGTGAAAGAGGCATTTCTGCTCTGGCCGGAAACTCCAGGATAATGTTGACTGCACTGGTGACCACGGATAACCCCCAACTTGTTTGCAGCCTCAGGAGGAAAGAGCCCAATATTTCATCTTTGCATAAGATGTTACTCACAGATCTTTCATAGATATCCTTTAACACTGTGGTCCCCAGCCCCCAGGCCGAGGACCAGTACCAGTCTACGGCCTGTTGGAACCAGGCCGCACAGCAGGAGGTGAGCCGCGGGCCAGCAAGTGAAGCTTCATCTGTATCACTCGCATCACCGCGTAAGCTCCGCCTCCCATCAGATCAGCAGCGACACCTGAGTCAACATGATGGTGGGTTGCATAATCATTTCATTATGTATTACAATGTAATAATAATAGAAATAAAGTGCACAATAAATGTAATGTGCTTGAATCATCCTGAAACCATTCTCCCCCTGCCCACCACCCCCAGCCGGTCTATGGAAAAATTATCTTCCATGAAACCGGTCCCTGGTGCCAAAAAGGTCGGGGACCACTGCTTTAACAGATTATGGAAGTTCCTTTCTATTCCTAATTAGAGAGTTGGGTTTTTAGTCATAAACAAGTATTGGATTTTACTTAATGCCTTTTCAGGATATACTGAGATAATTAGATTACATGATTTTTTTTCTCCTTTCTTTATTAATGTAATGATTATGCTGAATGTGAAACCAGCCTTACATTCCTAGAAAGAAGAGCTCACGTGTTCGTTATGTATTCTCTTTTTTATATGTTTGTATTCTGTTTGCTGCATGCCCGTTCATGAGAGCTATAGGCCTGGGTATTCCTTTCTTTCTAATGCCCTTATCAAGTTTTGGTATCAATGTTATGCCAGCCTCATAAAATGAATTGAGAAATGTTCTTTCTTTTTCTATTCTCTGAACAGTTTCTGTAATATTGATATTATTTCTTCCCTAAATATTGCGACTACTTATTGACATTTGTGGTGATTTTTAAAATTATGTCCACAAAGACTCTGATACTGTTCTCTTCAAGAGATGGAGCTTAATTCTCTCTCCCTTGAGTGTAGGCTGGACTTCGTGACTTTCTTCTAGTGAGCGGAATGATGGCATGCCACCTCCATGGTCAGCTTATAAAGACTGCAGCTTCCGTCTTGGGTTTTCTCTCTCAGTGTCCTCATCACTCACAGTGGAGAACCCGTCTCCCGCGCGGGGAGCAGCCCTGTGGAGGAGGAACTGAGGCCGTGCAACAGCTGTGCGGGTGAGCTTGGAGCAGTCTCTCCAGCCCCAGCCATCAGCTGAACTGAAACCTCCTGAGAGACCCTGAGCCAGAACCACCCAGCCGAGCCACTTCTAGATTCCTGACACTCAGAAAATAAGTGCGATAATAAATGTTTGTTGCTTTTAGCTCCTAAGTTTTGGGGTAATCTGTGCTGCAGCAACAGATCACAAACGCTCTAGCTAAGAAGCTCTTCGACTCTCTTAAACTCATCTCATGCTTGTTGTTGGTAATCTTTACATTTTGCTGGAGCACACCCTACATTAACTTCCTTAAAAAGAGCACAAAAGTAGTAAAATTTGTCAGTTCTTGCAAGTTTGAAAATGTCTTCATTTTATCCTCACACTTGATTCATAGCTTGGCTGGATATAGAAACCTGGGATGAAAATGAGTTTTTCTCAAAAGTCTGAGGACATTATTTGACTGCTGTCCAGCTTCCAGCAACACTACAGTAAAATTCAATGTCATAATGGTTCTCATTTCATTGCATGTCAGTGCTTTTTCTAGAAGCTTCTGAGATATTATTTTTATCCTCAGAGTTATGAAATTTCACAATAAAGTGTCCTACAGTGAGTGTTTTTTCATCAATTATGCAGGGTGCGTAGAGGGAGCTTTCAGTCCAGACCAGCAGAACTTTCTGTGCTGGTGGAAATAGTCATCGTTTGCATTGCTCGGTATGGTAGCCGCAAGCCGTATGCAGCTACTGAGCAGTTGAAATGTGGCCGGTGCGGTGCACCTGAGGAACTAACATTCTAATTTCAATTAATTTTCATTTTAATTTAGTTAACCATGGTTATCTAGACCATGCTTACCTTTAGTGGCTATCCTATTGGACAGTGCAGATTTAGAAATTCATATGTAAATTCCTTTTTATTTTTTATTTCTTTTCCCTTCTCTGGTTCCATTTTCAGATTCATCATTTTCAGAAACCCTTGATTGGTCCTCTTAAATTTCTTACATTGTATGTTCTTTTTCCATCTCTGCCTTTTTCGTTCTTCCCTTGGAACATTTCCTTTATTTTCCATTTTAACTTCTCTATTGATGTTTTTATTTTGCTTTTTTCTTTAAGTTTCAAAAGCATTTCTTATCATCTAGTTGTTTATTTTTAAAGGTACCTATACTTTATTTTTTTTATTTTTATTTTTTTTATTTTTTAGATGAAGGACAAGCAGCTATAAGGGGTCCTATACTTGACATATGAATGCATTATTTTACTTTATCTTTTAGAGTTTTTTTAAAGTTTTCATGTGTTCTATACATTTTTCTCTTTCCCGTAAGTCCTGTTTTCTCTGTCTCTGTCATGTTAGTGGTGTTCCTTAAAAGTCTGATAATCTGGGGCTATTTGTTCCCATTTAAGACTTAAGTGCTAAAATTCAGATTGAATTTTGTGGAGAGGGCCAGAGCTTCTCAGCTGGTGGGATTCCCTTTAGTGTCATCAGGTAACAAGCCACCCCTCCCTCATGGAGGTCCCTCAAATATCAGCGTGGGGAGGTCTTTTTTCTCTGGGGCCATTTAGTTTCTTAAGAGAAGAGTCCTCCAGTCTCGTGCCTGAAGGAGGGCAGGGCAGGCCCGTGGTGTGTGTCTGCTTTCTGATGTTCTAAGAGCGGAGAAGGTTAAGAAAGCTGGAGGCCGCACTGGTCAATAGGAAGACGTTCACTTTATCTTCCTATCTTTAACTCTGCCTCTGACTCTCTTCTGCAGTGTGCTGCCTGGTATGCCATAGTCCAGAGCAGATCTGCTCAATTTCTCTAAAAGATAAGCCTTCGGCCTCCTCTGGGGAGAGGGTGGTAGTTGCCTGGGAGAACGGGCAACTTCATCCAGACCTTTGTCAACCCCTTGGTTTTTGGCTCCACTTTCCATGGTACCTGGTGCCTTTGAGCCCTGACACGTTCTGGGGGAAAGGAAGCTCCTTCTCACCTGTTTCCCTTTGCTGACATTTAGGTTGGACATTTTTGGCCTGTTCTGTCAATACTCCTTCTCCAACAGTCCTCCACCTGTCAAAGACTTCCTGAAATCTCTCCTTTACTGATATGTTGGCCCTTGTCGATTTTACCTTTGTGTTTTCTTTATTGTTATCCCAGTGAGTTTTTTGGAGGAATATGAGATAAACACCTGTGGTTCATCCACTGCACCGGATGAGAAGCCTTCTTTGTCGCGAGTCCAGTTCGAGCTCTCCCCGCGGCTTTGCTCCATCCGCTCGCTCCACCTACCTGCCCGTCTTCCTCCTGTATTCACACAGACCTTTAGCTGTAGCCAGAGCTGCCCTCATTTCCAACTCCTTTCTTTTGAAAGCTCATTGCTTCCTTTGCTTGGTATCCCTCTCATATTTATTTTTAATTAATTTAACCTCAAATCCCACTGTCTCTGTGAAGCATTCAGTGACTTATTCAGCTCATAATAAAATTTCTGTTCTCAAATTCTTTTTAGCACCTGTGGCTTGTGCATATAATCTAACCCTATTTGTTTATTTATTCATGTATTCATTCCTTTACTTGTTAGTTGGGAACTTGTTTCCAGAGTCTTTTAGGTGATTTATTAGGATACATAAAATACAGTCTATAACCCACATGAGAACCATGTAGGAAAGAAAAGGGCAAAGCTAGAGTAGAGATGGAAAATGGAACCAAGAAGGAACCAATGTAAGAGCACATACCGTCACATATTGAGATCTACATGCTCAATGGGTGCACCTAAAAATCAGCTTCAAGTTTTCTAGCAATCAGTATGAACAGGAAAATTCGATCGTTTATTAAAAAATGAATGTCTAACGTGATGAAATCCACCTCAGGAAAGTTCAATAATCCGGTCTCTGCCTACTGTTCAAGAGAGTAACGTGGATATATTAAGTGCTGTCATGAAGGAGATCCGTGTCCTAAACGGCGCCTCACCTGTACCATCTCAGAACACCAGAAGGTGGACTCCATGTGACGATTGTGAAGGGGCCATTGAGCTTTCCTTGCTAATGTGGTAGGAGAAAACTGCCACGCTCTTTCATCAGAGAATACTTGATATCCTTGTCAGCAACAAGACACTGGACCTCTGCCAGAAGGCGTTTTCCCTGGGACACCAGCAGTGTCTCACGGATAGACCTCAGTTACAGGCCTGGCTCATCACTTTCAGGCGAATCCCTAGTTTTCTCTGAAATTCAGTTTTCTTCCTTGTAAAAAGGAGATATATTTACTCTGCCCACTATTCAAGACTAATATGAGAATCAACTGAGTCAATATCCAAATACTGTGCAAATTTTAAAATACTGTACAAAGGCAATGTATTATTATCTTCTTATTGTCTATGATTTTTCCTCAAGTCTAAATTACCCCTTTGAGAAGCTATATGTCAAACCTCATATGGTTTGAAGATGCTAAGGAAACACACCCATGGCACACAACAAGGCCTCACAACAGATCAGGCTGAACTGTGTTCTGAAATATAAGCCACCTCCCAGCTTTGAATGCCACATAAACTTAGAACAGAGAACCTAACACAGCAGATGCTTCATGCATGTGGAAATGAGGTCAGTGAAGATGTAACTGCGCCGGCTTGCATGGCTCGGTGCCCTTCCTCATTCACTATCGCCCTAGATGCCTACAACAACAGTGAGGTACGTGTTAGTATTCTCAACTTACAGAGAAGTAAATGAATTGTTCAAAAATCAGGTAAGTAGCAGGGCACTTCTGAGTCCTAAATCTTATTCAGTGTCCACCACAGTTTAAAGAATTAGTCCATGTAGGGACTATGGCGAGAGTTGGATAGACAGAGTCCTCCACCATCTGTAACACACACACACACACACACACACACACACACGCAATAAAGGACCCCTCACAGTCCAGTCGCTCTAGGAATAATTGTGACAGGAATATAACCATAATAAAAATGAAACCCTGCTTTGAGGGCACGGGCTGGGCAAGTTCTTTAAATCTGGTTTAAAGCTAGATTGAGAGAAAGATGCCTCTTCATAGGGTCTGTGTTTAAAACCTTGGCGCACAAAGTCCTTTGTTTAGCGTCTGTTTCATGCTGCAGGAAAAGAACACTGTCTTTCTCGAGCTTTGTCTAAAATCCCTAGAGTAGCAGTCCCTCTGCTCTCAAACAAGCCACTTGAAACATCTTGGGGAAGGGGGTAGAAGCAAAAGAAAGCTCTGTTTTCCCACAGGGACCACCACTTAAAATGCCAACGGCTCCTCCCGCACCGAAACTCCAGGGCACTCAGGAATCGCCCACTCACAGGTCACTGTGGGAGGCAGCAGGAGGTGGCGGGTAGAAGGCAAAACCCACTGATGGCAACACAGTTTTGCCTCATGGCCAGTGCCCATGTGACAGGGTGCAGGAGCCTGGGATACAAGGGGACAGGCACAGAGTTGCTGGGATTTCCGGTAGTGTGGCTGGCTAGTATTTAAACCAACCTTCCCACTGGAGACAAACAAAAATACAAGTTAAAAAAAATTTTTTTTGTAATCTGTTAAAGACATCAAAAAACTGATAATTATCAGGCCAAACCTAAATGAAGCCAGAATCCCGAAGAGATAGCTGAGATTTGAAGCTCTGCCCTGGAGGTGTTTGCTCTGAACCCAGCATGTTTGAGCTCCAATTTTTACAGACTCCTGGAGCCCTCGGGAAGAAGATGATACCTCGGGACCACCCAAGGTAACACATCTAACAGAAAAGTGTGACCCACAAGGCTATTGCCTCACCCCTCCTCCTAGGGACTGCAAAGAAAAGCTGCCTCGGGGCTGAGCAGAGCAGGGGGAAGGAAAAGTCCGTATCCGAAAGGCAGCCAGCCCTCGGTGTCTGCAGCCAAATCTAGGAAACCTCAAGCTGTGAATCTAGTTAAAAGCATTGCAGATGGATGGTGGCCTCAGGTGACAGAGGTAAGTACACATGCTCTCTGAAGAACCCTCCCTCACTCTAAGCCTCAGAGAGTTCCCACAAATAACTGTCTAAGCACACAAGAAATATCCTGAGAACCAGTGGAAACAAAGTCAAGGCACCAGGCTTTCATTTAAAGCTTACGGGCTCTACCACAGAAGAGCCTCCATGGACCACACCTGACCGCACCAAGACCTGAGAACATTTTAGCCAAAAGGAGAATAGCCCATTAGAATACAGCATTGTCCCCAACGAGCAGGTTGGCACCTGTGACTGGCCAATAGTTTAGTTCTCTGAAATTTAAAGTTCCTGGAAAATGAGAGAATGCGCTTTGGGTTGCTCATCCACTTCCCTTATCCCCAGCTGTCCCCACACTCACCTCCTTCCATTTCCAACTGGCAGGGCCCTTCTGCTAGTCTCGGAATAACCAGCCACCCCCCACGTTACAGAGCCCCAGGGTCTGCAGGGCTCCTATGATTCATTATCCTGCAGAATCCATCTGCCTGAAGTTCATTCCTCAACACTGATGCATTTTCTGCTAATCTGACCAGTTTGGCTAATGGTGATTAAAAACTATTTTCATCTGCTTCAAGATCTTTATGCTCTTTTGTGAATAATCATGTTCCATTTCAGTAGCAGTGTCCACAGCCCCAGGAGACCCAGCTCAGGTTCCCTCCATTTTCTTCACTCCTACACCTTCCCACACTCCTCGCCCACACTTGAGTCAACCACCCGCAGCACTACCGCCTGCCAGAGCCAAGCAGGGTGCCCCTGGACTCCCTCCTCCAGCCAAGCCCCCATAGCTCGGCGCCCCCCACCTTCCCACTGCCATTGAACTGGCTGTGTACCCCAGGTAGACTTGAGCTTTGGAACTTTGCCCCATACCTCTCTTTGCACAGATTTCTCTACCCAGCCTGAGTTCCTGATTGGTCGCTGTAACCACTCCCCTCTCCTCTATCCTTGCACTAGCCCTTAGATTTTACTTTGGGCAATCACCCCTGTCTCACTGTCAATGCATGAGGTGACCAGGCTTTGCCAGCAAGGGGACAGCATCTCCTGGCCACAGTGATTGGTCTAGGAGTGGAATGTGATCCAACCCAGGGCAACCACAGCCAAGCAGTTTAGCACAAGCTGTCTTGCTACACAATCAGAAAGAGGGGGATAGACTATCTTCCCATCCCTTACCAGCTGAGAAACTTACTGGCAGCAATCAAGATCCAAGTCAGAAGCAATTTTGACACTACTTGCAAAAAATATCTTGAAAAAACCGGAGTCAAGAGTTGGAGAAAGAGAGAGAATTCCTGATGATGTCATTTGGTCTCCTGGATCCAGCCTTGACTAGACACTACCCCTGTTCATCCCTATCAAAAAATGCAAGTACAGTCCTTACTCTTTCTCTTTAGGCCAGGCTGAGTTGGATTTTTGTCACTTGCAACCTGACTGACAAACTCGACAACATTGGCTCAACTCCTTCATCCATCTCACCCTCCCAAATGCCACAGTTGCCATCCCTGGATCCCCCGTCCTGTTAGTCCTGCCTCCAGCCACGATGTTACCTGGAAACGCTGTCTATAGGACCAGCAGAGCCCACTGCAGCTTCAGGCCACCATCAGTGGTGGTTTGCCCCGCTACCTTCTTGTTTATCTGTAATCAGTTCA
This sequence comes from Lepilemur ruficaudatus, assembly GCA_963574885.1. Lineage (NCBI taxonomy): Eukaryota > Metazoa > Chordata > Mammalia > Primates > Lepilemuridae > Lepilemur > Lepilemur ruficaudatus. The sequence continues at coordinate 73,676 of CAUYRT010001416.1, forward strand.
CAAGTGCCATGATCTTCTCACGCAAACTTTTTAGTGACCATTCATCGAGGGCCAAGCTTTGTGCTCAATCATGGGGAATCAGGTGAACAAGAGTTAAGATTTCTGTTCTCACGGGGTTGCCTTCCAGTCAGGGAATGGGGGGATCAGGAGCAAACAAATTAGCCAATGAGGAAACAAAAGATTTTCAGGAAGTGATGCTATGAAAGAAAGAAAACTATAACACAACGAAGAGTCCAACATCCACAGGGTGGTCAGAGGAGCGCTCTTTGCCAGTTCGCTAACCTTTGCGCTGAGACCCTAATGACAAGCAGCAGCCGTGCAAAGTCTGAGTGTCTTCGGTAGAGAGGCAAGCAAGAGCAAAGGCCCTGAGGTGGGGACAAGCTCAGTGGGTCTGAGAAACACACAGGAGGCCAGTGCCCTTGCCGGGGGCCTGTGAATTGTGAAAAGTGGCAGGAGAACAAAATGCAAAATTAAATAAATTTACATGTGTGCACAACATTGCTCAGGAGATTGGCATGCAGCATATACTCAATAAAATCGTATTTCCTTCCCTTCTCTGGTCAATGGTATTCAAATACTCCCAGGCTTCTGCACTGAAAGTGTGGTCATACCTGGGGTCATACCGGTGGCCAGAGGCCAGATTGCGCAGGAAGACCAGGACAAGGCACTGGACTTCCCTCCAACTCCATGGAAAGCTGGTGGAGGGTTGCAAGCAAGGGAATCGCTAGTCTGAATCGTGCTTTTAAAAAATCATTTTGGCTACTGTGTACACAATGGATTTTGGGGGAGTGAGGCCCCTTGGGGGATAACACAGGAGTAAGATGGGAGGGGACAGTGGCTTGCACTGGGATAGTGGCCATGGTAGCCGCTGAACTAAAGAGAAATGGGTGCACAGGATGTACCTTGAATGTAGAGCTCCCTGAACCTGCTGATGGACTATGTAGCTGTCAGTGTCCCACCATACCCCCCAGCTGTGGCTTCTCACTGCCACATCTGCATCTCTGGCCTGAGGGCTTCCCCCAGAACCTCAGAGGTGACTCCACAGATGTGCCCCTGGCAGGTGGCAGGAAGGCCTGAGGAATAACACATACCTGCCACTCCCACTAGCAGTCCTGAATCTACTGTCACGATTTGGTGCATAAACACCCCAGCGCCCTTGCCACTTGGGTTTGACAATTCTGGGATATGTCTCCCTGAGATTCCCCATAGGATTGGGCTCCTTAGTGTTCACCCTTTATTGGCCGGCCACCTTCCTCTCCTTCCTGTCAGGTCCCTCCAGGAGGATGGGCAGCAAGAACCCAGCCCCCTGGTGGCATCCATGGGCACAAGGTCAGCCCAAGGCCCTTCTTTAGTGCTCAAGTGATGAGGGCCCAGATCTTCTGAGCTGCTCCCTCAATTCTCCCCTTCTCCTCCACCTGGAAGGAGGTACCAGAATGCTGAGTTCTGGAGGAGCTTAAAGACTTCATCTACTTCAAACTTTTCCTTCCTCCCTATGCTAGGCCTAAAAATTCAATTAGAATCACACCTCTGTTTTAGACAATTTGCCCACAACAACACCCCTAGAGAAATGGGACAGGGGAGGCCACATTGAGTTCATCAGCCACAGAGCGTGCCGCTTCCAGCTGGGTTGCAGGATTAGCAGCGGCCTTCCAAAGAGAACAGACTCCTGGGAAAGGAAGACAGCAAACATCCAAGTGGAAATAGTGGTTATCCCCAGGTGGAGGACTATGAGGGATTTTCCCCCTTTTCCTGACTCTACTTTTCAAATTATCGAAAATGTACAATGTGTATGAGAAACAAGGTAATTGCAAAGTCTGTAAGTATCTCCCCACAAGGTACTAACACTTTCCAGTGGAGAAAGCAGCAGACATCGCTTAACCAAGTAATAAAGAAAACTTTCTAGTAATCCTGCACACCGACTCCATCTGCCCCCTGGCAGGGTGCACCAGGGAGAACCCAGCACCACCTCCATGGGACTCTGCCCAGTCCGATCGTGAGGGAACATCAGACAAGCCCAAACCCAGGCACTTCCTGCACAACAAGTGGTCTATACTCTCCAGAAACATCAAAGTCATAAAAGACAAAGAAAGACTGAGGAAATGCTTCAGATTAGAGGAGACTGAAGATAAGCAACAACCGGCCTGAGATGTGGTCCAGAAAAAGTTTGGCCAAGTACAGTGGCTCACACCTGTAATCCTAGCTCTCTGGGAGGCTGAGGTGGGAGGATCGCTTAAGGTCAGGAGTTGAAGAACAGCCTGAGCAAGAGCGAGACCCTGTCTCTACCAAACATAGAAAAAATCAGCCAAGCATGGTGGTGTGCACCTATAGTCCCAGCTACTCAGGAGGCTGAGGCAGGAGGATGACATGAGCCCGGGAGTTTGAGGTTGCAGTGAGCTATGATGACGCCACTGCCTTCTAGCCTTGGTGACAGAGCAAGACTCTGTCTCAAAAAAAAAAAAAAAAAGTTAAAAGAGAAAATGGGTATTAACTCTATAATCAGAAAAAAAAATTTAGAAAGAAACTGTGTCTACAGTCATAGCCTGTGCTATGAATGCATGGGATAGATTTCTGCTGTCAGCAAATTTCCCAACAGCCGGAGAAAGAACAAGGAACAAAAGCGGAGTGCCGCCCTGCCCTCCTGAGCTGTCAGAGTCCCAGACACAAAGCTGGCCTCTCAGGGGCTTTACTGAAAGATAAGTGCTGATAAGGCCTGCAGGTCATCTTCGTCAGCTGCGGCCCCCCAGCTAGCAGAGAGGGGGCCAGCCCTTCCAGAGCTCAGCCAGACATAAGCCAGAGCAGAGAGTGTTTCTTTTAAGCCGCAGCTGCAGCTGGTGCACCCACCCTGGGTGGGAGCAGCCCCTTGGCGAGGTGCCTACCAGAGTGAGGCCCTGCAGGCACCCCTTCCCAGAGAGGCCAGGAGGTCACGGCCAAAGTCTCCTTCAGATTTACAGGGATGGAAATTCAACTTCAGCATTCGGTTTGGATCAGTTCAGGAAACAGCAATCACTCTTAGTAAAAAGATAAGCTACTAAAACCACGAGTGGCCTACACCTGAGTCTCTCACCAAGTCCAGTGCAGAGTGGACCTGGGAAAATGTGTCCTTTATCGACCTTTGGGTAATACCCTCTGGGCCAAGTGAGCCTGTGACACGAGCTTCTGGGAGGGCAAAAGACAGATTCCCTGGGGACCAAACTCTCCACAGGAACAACCATGAGAGTCTTTCCTGGCCAGGTCAACCACACTGACTAGTTGTTCCAGGAAATTATTACTGTCAAACACTGTCCAGTTAAGGTTTGTGCCTGCTCCCCCTTTAAGTAGGAACTGGGATTGAGCATCTCCATGAGGCCCTGGACAGACGGACAAGAGCGAGCCCAATAAGAGCCAACAGGAGCCATCGTCGCAAGAGCTGTGATAAACTACTCTCTCTCCTGCTTTAATTGTAGGGGGTGTCTAGCCCCTCTTTTTTTAAAACTACTGGAAGACATGGACATGCCAGTGAATCGAATCTGTCTCATGCATCACGATCACAGTGAGAAAGAGGACTCAGGCTGCAGACTGCGTCACTGCTGGACAGCGGGTCTGCTGGGCCTCCCGGCGCCCCTGGAGCGCTGGCACGGAGACACAGTGCCCTCGCGCGGTGGCTCTGAGACGTGGCCCGCCGGGCCAGCCTGCCAGGGGCCTGCCTTCCCAGCAGGGCCCCGCACTGCGCCGCCTCCACCTCCTCACGGATGTGGAAGTTAAACTATAATTACCGCTTTCCTGAATTACAGCTAAAGGTTAGTCTATGGGCATCTGGTCTCTCCGAGAACAGGCAGGAGAACATTCCAAATGTGGAGTTAGAAGCCGTGGATTTAAGGGCTGGCTCTGGAACTCTGAGCAAGTTGCTGAAATTCTCTGTTCTCAACTGTATGGGAGGGAAAATAATTACAATCTGTGTTATAAGGATCACGTGAGGTGACATGTGCGATCTTTCCCCGCTCCCTACACAAAAATAGGCACAAACACCCACATGAATGCACAAAAAGCCAGATAATGATTGCCCAGTTTCAAAGGGATTGTAAGCAAAACACTGTCCCTTCTAACGTTCTCCAGTACATCCCATTCTAGCTCTGGGACCTCGGCCGGGATGTTCTGGTCGTAAAAAGCAGAGACCTCCCCATCCCACCTCCACGAAGCTCCCTAGTGCTGCAGTGAGGACTGGCAAAAATCCAAGGACAGAGCCCGCCCTTCCACCGCGTGCAGGCCCAGCCCCAGGGGCCCCGTGCTCTCACAGCCTGGGCTGCATCGTCGCCTCCCTCCAGCGGCCTTCCTCGTCTGACGCACAGGCCCCCTGCTCCGCTCCTCGCGGCTCTGCTCGCAGAGGCTGTGCCTGAGTTCACAGTGTCCATTCGCATCCACACGCTCCCGAAGCACTGCCGCCGGCCGGCTCTCCGCTGCCGTCCCCACATCCCAAGAGAGAAATCTGATCGGGCCGTGCTCGTCTTCTGCAGCCAGGCCTCTGGGGTCGCCGCCCAGCCTGCGGATGGGCCGCAGCTGTGACCAAGGAAACAGTGCTATTCTGCATGACATGTGCCTGTGGCTTTCTGCAGGATCTGCCGTGAGCCGCACGGTGAGGTGTTCGGGGCCAAAGACCCTGCTGGAAGGTGGGGACGTGGAGCCCCGCCCCTGCTTGCACGCTGGCTCTGTGAACCGTTTCCATCAATGCAGCTGCGGCTGGGTTTTTCTTGAACTTCAGGAGCCACAAAGAGAGCCTGAAGCAAGAAGCAAAGCTCTGTGACTGAAAGATGCGGCTCAGCCGCACCTCACCCAAGTCGTGTGAGCCTGCGGGAAAGAGACTGTCCTCGTGGCAGAGGGCGACAGTCCGCAGGAGTGGAGAAGACAGGCTGGAGCTTCTAGAACAGCCTCCCCTGACCCAGGCTGGGCCGCTTTAACCCTCATCCTGGATAAAAGATTCTATTTCATCTAGAACTATTTTTCCCAGATCCCGTTCTTTCCATAACTTTTTTGCTCACAGGAAGAAATCAGCAAGATTATAAAGCCTCTGGAGTAGGGTCAGCGTTGTCAGCCTGGGGCTCAGGGGGGCAGGTCCTCATACACTGTAGGTAGGAATATAAATGGCATGACCGCTTTGGAAAACAGTTTGGCAGTTTCCTGAAAAGTTAAACATAGACCTATCATGTGTCCCAGCCAGTCTACTCCTAGGTATTTAACTGAAGGGAAATGGAAACATCTGTCCATGAAGACTTCAGCGCAAATACTCATAACAGCTTCATTTGTGATAGCCCCAAACTGGGAACACCCAAATGTCCATTACCCATCCAACAAGTCGATGGATAAATAAATTGTGATACAGCCATTCCATGGAGTACTACTCAGGAGTAGAAAGAAAGGAACTATTGGTGCATGCAACAACATAGGCAAATCTCAAAATAATTACGTTGAGTAAAAGAAGCTAGACTAAGAAGAGCAGATTATAGACTGTGTGAGTCTATAATACAAATTTAGGAAATGTAAATCAATCTACAGTGACAGAAGCAGATCAGTGGTTACCTGAGTTTGGGATGGGGCAGGAGGGCCAGATTACAAAGGGCACAAGGAAATTTGGGAGGGCAGGGGTGTGATCAATATAGTAGTCATGATTGACTGTGGTGGTAGTTTCAAAACTTATCAAAGTATACAGTTTTAATATGTACAAGCTTATTGTGTGTCAATATGTCAATGTCAGCTTAATAAAGCTCTTTAAAAAAAAAAAAGGCCAGGTGTGGTGGCTCATGCCTATAATCCTAGCACTCTGGGAGGCTGAGGCAGGAGGGTCACTTGAGGTCAAGAGTTCTGGGACCAGCCTAAGCAAGAGCAAGACCCTGTCTCTACAAAAAACAGAAAAATTAGCTGGGCATGATGGCATGTCTGAGGTTTCAGTGAGCTATGATGACACCATTGCACTCTAGGCAGGGCAACACAGTGAAACTCTGTCTCAAAACAAAACAAAACAAAAACATAAAACTCAGATCCATGAGCTGTACCCCTTGGAAAGAGAGGTGCGGGTGGCCAGGAGCAGAGCCTCCAAATATGTATTTTTCAACTTGTCCTAGTGGTTCTAGGGCACAGTCAGGTTTGGAAATCAATGGCTTGGGTGAACCAAAGAGGAGAGAGGGCAGCAGCCCCAAGTCCACACCCAGCACCATCCTCCATGTCCAGGCATTCTCAACACATGTAGGGACAGTCGACTGCTCTGCACCCCAGCAACAAACATGAAGCAATGGAGATACCAGGGGGCAGTTTGGAAATGCCATTTCCCCCAACTCCAGGTAAAATGGCACATCCAGCCCCCACTCCCACCCAGATGACTGTCCCTAACACACTCTTAAATAGAAATTCTAAGCTATTACGTCTTTTTCCCTCTTTAGGAATCAACTCATGCCTTAGCCAGTAACTAACACACCTCCCACCACTCACTACACATTGGTCAGTGACCCTAAGACTTCAAGGAAATAAAACATCCTTCCTCACCTCCCTGATGTTGGGACCTTGCCATACTGATATAGTCTTGCTGAAAATACACCCATTGGCCACCAGGGGGAGTGGTGGCTGGATCCTACAGATGTCCTCCTGCTACTGAGAACTGCCCGGTATGCAGATGTTCTCTTTTTGGGCTGGTCAGTAAAACATCTTCATACTCAAGCCCCATGTTGTGATGGTTCTGGACTGTGCTCTAACTCTTAGGGTATAACCCAAGCAGTCTGCTTAAGTTCTCTGAGCTTCAGTTTTCTCATCTATAAATTTAACACGATGACCTTTGTGGCTGGCTGCCCTAAAGCACCAACGCCCTTGGCGTGGGAGCTCCCTCTCTCTCAGCTCCTCCTCCTTCCTTGACGATATTGACATCACCCGTTAATGTCTCTTGATATGCCTTAGTGGTTTTGTTTTATTTTTTATTTTTTTTTTTGAGACAGAGTCTCACTCTGTTGCCCGGGCTAGAGTGCCGTGGCGTCAGCCTAGCTCACAGCAACCTCAAAGTCCTGGGCTCAGGCGATCCTGCTGCCTCAGCCTCCCAGGTACCTGGGACTACAGGCATGCACCACCACGTCCAGCTAATTTTTTTTTCTATATATTTTCAGTTGGCCAATTAGTTTCTTTCTGTTTTTAGTAGAGACGGGGTCTTGCTCTTGCTCAGGCTGGTTTCAAACTCCTGACCTTGAGCCATCCTCCTGCCTCGGCCTCCCAGAGTGCTAGGATTACAGGCGTGAGCCACCACGCCCAGCCCAATTTTATTTCATTACTGTGGGAGGAGGCAAGAGTTTGAGTCCAGGTCATGCAAATCAGGCCTATTCTGGACGCCACCTACCAGTTAGACACTAGGCTTGAGACGAATTCCATAACATCCCATATCCTGGGCCAAGGGATGGACGTGACTGGGTGTGTTTGCCAGCTCAGTCTGCCATACAAAATACCGCAGACTGGGTGACATAAACAGCAGACATTTATTTCTCACAGCTCTAGAGCCTGGAAGTCCAAGACCAAGGTGCAGGCAGGTTTAGTTTCCTTTGGGGCCTCTCTCCTAGGCTTGCAGGTGGCCACCTTCTCACTGTGTCTTCACACAGTCTTTTCTCTGTGTCCCTGGTGTCCCTCTGTGTATCCAAATTTCCTCTTCTTGTAAGGACACCAGCCAGATCCGATTAGGGCCCACCCTAACAGCCTCATTTTAACACAATCACCTCTTTAAAGACCTTACCACCAAATATAGTCACATTCTGAAGTACTGGAGGTTAGGACTTCAACATATGAAATTTGGGGGTGACACAATTCAGTGCATACCACTGAGGAAACTCAATAGGAAAGATCAGCAAGAGAAGAAAGTGCACATTTTCCCCAAGAGGCGGCTCCAGGGCCCAGGCTCTCTTCAGGAGACTTAGTGTAGATTTGCATTTCAGGAGAAGGTCTCCAACCCCCTACTGCCCTCCGTTATAGGGAAAGCTCAAGAGTAACCACGTCAGGGAAGGGATGTACAAACCACTTGGGCACCAGTCTGGATTGGGTGCCAGCAGTTCATAGGAGTTATCTGGGAAAGCCAACTGCCCAACACCTGGAGACCTTGGGAAGTCGTAGGCCTTCCAGCCAGTGGAGGGGAAGAGGCCCTCAAACCCCTGGGAGACTGAGCTCCAGCTCCCTGAAGCACCTCCTGCTGGCTAAGGCAGGATTCCAGAGAGCTCATCGTCCAGGCAAAGCAGAGTCGAGTCTCAGGGTCCTTTTGAACAGATCTGTAATGTGTGCCAAGTGAAAAAAGAGACTGGAAGGCCATTGGGTTGATAATGGCCTGTCTCTAAGCCTGAGCAGCACCCCTGTGGTTAAAGGGAGGGCCAGAGTCCTGTGGAACTTCATTTTGTGTTGTTTTCCATTAAAGATTTCATGAAATTGAGTGTCAGTATTTAAATAGTAATAATAACTGCCAACTGTTATCAAGTGCTAACTAAATGCCAGATATTGCCCTAAGCTCTTTACTTGCATTCACTCATGTAGAACCTTGAAGACAAAGGTGGTCCATGTCTTCCCACCTCTGCTCACAGACTGGTGATGCTTAGGTTCCCTGGAAGCACCCAGGGTTAGCCCAGCAGAGCATGGCCTTCCTGTCAGGCAGTAACCTGCAGCAAATGTGGAAAAATGGGAGTGAGAGTAGATGAGGAAGTCCATGGCAGACAGCAGCCAATACGCTGGTCGTGAGTGTCAGTGGCCAGTTCTTCCCTAGCTCCTCCAGAAGGGAGAGTGTCAGCAGAGGTCTATGGAGGTTCCCCTCAATGGACCACACTAGGAAACCCTCCCAACAATGACTCTTCAAAGCTGTCCTGGCAAATTCTTCCTCTTGAATAGATCCCACACATTGGTTCCATCTTTCTCAGAACTTTACAAGTTCAACATTCATGGTATGAATCATGATTTGGGCTCAAATGAGTGTTCAAGTCTGTACATTTGTATATTTTTAAAAGAAGAAGATTATGTTCAGTTGTGCATTACTTGTCCAAACAAGTTTGCAGCTTCAATATTTTTAAAACTAAGCCTTGGACTCAGGGCTGGCACTGCCTGGCGATTGAGAAAGTTTTGTCACTAAAAAGCTAAGTTGCTTCAAACTTTATTCTATTTTCCTTAACCCCACAGTCTGTGTGGGACAGAGTCACAGAACATTGCAAACATCCTCATTCTCCTTACATAACATAATTCTCCAGTCCTAACTAAAATATAATACATTGGAATGAAAAGAATAAGCCCTATTAAATGTAAAACACAAAACAAAACAAAACCAAAAAAACCTTCTAAGCCAATAGTCCATGTTTTAAGTCACTATCTAAAAATCAAGGAGGAATAGGTAAAAGAAAAATGTCAAAATTCAATAGCTGTGGAATAAGCTGATCTCATTAACTAAGAATCATCCCTAAAAAATAAGCTGGCTCAAGCAGTTTTAGAGGAAAGTTCTTTCAAACCCTCAAGGAATTGAAAATATCTCTGCTATTTGAACTGTTGTGTAGGATAGAAACAAATGAAAAACTTCCAAGTTAATATTACTAAGCTAACACAATCCTGATGTCATGGCTGGTGGGAGGATAAATTAGCAGATGTGTTCTGGAGCAATCAGTGTGGTACAAGGAAACTAGGGTGTGGTGTCATGAAGCCACATGAGGAAAGTGTTCCAAGAAGAGTCAGTGGGTAACAACTAAAATAAAAACAAAAAAGTGACCACTTGACTGGCAACATAAGGGTCACTGCTGACCTTGACAAGCATAGTCTCTGTAGAAAGGTGAGAGCAAAAGCTAATTGGAGTGAGTTGAGGAGAGAATGTGAAATAACAAAGTAGAAACAGTAACAACAACAACAAAAAAAACTCAAGAAGTTTCATGAAGGGGGAAAGGGAGGAGGCAGAGCTGCAAGATAATGTGGAGGCAAGGAAGGAATTTTTGTTAATGGTACATACTAGAGCTTTTCTGGATGTTAACAAGAATGATCCAAGGTGAGAGAGAAACTGATGGTGAAGAAAGGCGAAGAGAGAATTACAGGTGAGATAGGATGGAAACCAGAGGACCATGGGCCTTGGATGAGAACAGGGACACTTCATCCATGGTAAAAAGAGGAAAGCAAAGAGTATAGACATTTGGGGCTGTGTGCGATTATGATATGCATAAATTTTTTTTTGGAAGGACATTTATTGAAACATTTTTTATAACAGCAAAAAATACAGAACAAACTAAATGAATGGGGCCTTTGGTTAAATATTCCAGAATATTATGCAGCCATTAAAAGTGATATTATATACCTACAGCTACCATTATACTTAATGGTAAAGACTGAATGATTTTTTTCCCTAAGATTGGGAACAAGGCAAGGATTTCTGCTCTCACCACTCATATTCAACATAGTACTGGAATTCCTAGCCAGTGAAATAATGCAAGAAATAGAAATAAAAGGCATGTAGATTGGAAAAGGAGAAATTAAACTGTCCTTATTTCCAGATGACATGATTGTCTATGTAAAAAATTCCAAGGAATCTACAAAAAAACCTGTTAGAACTACTAAGTACATTTAGCAAAGTCACAGGCTACAAGGTCAGCATGCAAAAATTGATTGTATTTCTATAAATTGCCAATGAAAAATTGAAAACTGAAATTAAAAACACAATATTATTTATAATTGCTAGGGAAAAGAAGGAAGGAAAGAAGGAGAAGGAAGGGAGAGAGGGACGAAAAGAGGAAGGAAAGGTATTTAGGTTTATATCTAACAAAACATGTATAGGATCAGTATGCTAAAAACTACAAAACTGAAAAAAGAAATCAAAGAAGACCAGTATAAATGGAAAGGCATACCATGTTCATGGATTGTTAAAATTCAACATAGTAAAGATCTCAATTCTCAATTTGATCCACAGGTTTAATATAATTCCTATCAAAATCCTAGCAAGATTCTTTGTAGATATAGACAAGTTAAATCTAAAATTTAGATAGAAAGGCAAAGTAACTAAATCACTAAAACACATTGAAAAAGAATAAAGTTGGAAGAATTGTATTGCCTTATTTTAAGATTTACTATAGCTACAATAATGGAGATAATGTGGTATTGACAGACTCATAGACACATAAATCAATGAAACAAATAGAAGTTTCTGAAACAAACCTTCACAAGGATGGCCAACTGATTTTTTAACAAAGATACAATAGCAACTCAATGGAAAATAGATAGTCTTTTCAACAGTGTTCGAACAATTGGATGTAAACTTCAACCTAAACTTCACACATTATACAAAAAGCAACTAAAAATGGACCACTGATCTAAATGTAAAATGTAAAACTATAAAACATTTAAAGGAAAACATAGGAGAATGTGTTTGTGACCTAGGGTTAGGCAGGGAATTTATAGATATGATACCAAAGACATAATCCATAAAAAATTTATCAATTCAACTTCATCAAAATTAAAAATGTTTGCTCTGAAAATAAGAAGAAGAGGAGGAGGAGGAGGAAAAGGAAAAGAAAAACTCTGTTATGAAGATGAAAAGACAAGCCACATGTTGGAAAATATTTTTCAAAATTGTGTCTGACAAAGGCTTTGTATCCAGAAGACATACAGAACTCTCTAAATTCTGCACTAAGAAAACAAAAAGTCCAATTTAAAAAATGGGCAAATGCTTGAACAGACATTTCATCAAAGAAGATATATGGATGTCAAAAAAGCTCATGAGAAGATATTCAGTAGCTTCTATTCGTAAGCAACAGAAGTAGCTCATACTAGGTCAAAAAATACAATACGATTTCTACGAATTCACCAGGTCACTCACAGTCGAAGCCCTGAGTTGCCACATAAGAAGATATCTGTGCTGTAAGAAAGCCCAAGCCACATGGAGAGGCTTCAGCTGACAGCCCCAGCTGAAGCCCCAGCCAATGGCTTGCATCAATTGCCAGATGTGTGAATAAAAGACCTCCAGATGATGATTTTAGTCCCCAGCCACTGTCACTCCGAGTCATCCAGCCATCCCAGCAGATGCTCCACACATTTTGAAGCAGATACAAGTCTTTTCCACCATACCCTGCCCAAATTCAAACCTGGAGAATCCATGAGCATAATATTAACAAAATATTTGCTTTAAGCTGCTAAATTTGGGAGTAATTTACTACCCAGCAATAGTAACCAAACAAACTGGCACTCTTTGTTCCCTCTGCAAAATATATTGACTGGAAATCAGTGAGCATGCCTACTAACATCTACCATGCATAAAGATACTCTGTTACGTACCCTTTCATTTCTTCCTACCAGTTGAGTTATGTGCTTATGAAGAGGCATTGTGCTGTTCCAAAACCTTTCAATGTCATTTTATTTATTATTATATAATTGAATTAAAAATATATAAACTAATGAAGTTTTGGCATGAAAAGAAAGAGTTATTATTATTATGAAAACTAGGGTGTGTGCTTTGGAAAGACTCAACAAGGACAAATCAATAAAAGTTACTATTGTAAAAAAAAAAAAGATAAGAATTACATTTTGCTATGCTGACTTCTTGGATTTTGAAAAATATATGCATACCATAAAAGGTTATCTTGCCTCATTGAAGGTTCAAATGGTATGGTGATAAGACCATATTAAAAGCATTTATAAAAAGTAAAAAAAGAAGTTACTGTTGTAGAAGTAGGTGTGAACAAGATATCTATAAAAGATTGTTGGAGGATTTTGAAAATCCAAAAGGATTCTACATTCAGATTGCTTTCAAATGTTGTTAAGTTCTCATTCCACTTTAAAGAAATCAAAACTACATATTATAGTTGATGCCTTAGATGAGTATGATTTATGTAAGAAAGACAAGCTGCAATTCCAATCAGTGGACCCATATTTAAAGGAAAGGACTTGGCCCTACATCAAAAGATTGGCAAAAGAATATACTTTTATATGTTTTAAGTTAAAATAAAGTGTTTAATACACCAACCCTTTGACCCAGTAAATCTACTCCTGGGCATAAACTTAAGAGAAATGAAAACATATGTCCACAAAAATACTTAGGAAAAAATGTTCACAGCAACACTATTCAGGAAAATCCAAACTGGAACACCAAATGTCGAGGAGAATGAATAAACAAATTGTGATATATTCCTACATGAAATAACACTCAACAATAAAATGAAACAAATCCAACAACATGGATGAATCTCACAGACACGATGCTGAGTAAAAGAAGCCAGATGCAAAAGAGCCCAAACTGTATGGTTTCATTTATTTGAAATTCTAGGATAGGCAAAACTAATCTATAGTGGGAGAACTCTGGAAACTTTCTGGGGTAATGGAAATGTTCACTATCTTGATAAGGTTGTGGATCACACTTCTGTGTCCATTTGTCAAAACTGTACAGTTAAGAGTCTATATTTTAATGTATGTAAATCTTAGCTGAAGAAAATAGAATTTAAAAGCTCCAGTGGGGAATGGAGAGAAGATGGAGTTATAGATAAAACAAGAATGGCAGACTGTCAATAACTGTTGAAACTGAGTGTTGGGTACATGGGATACATTATGCTATTGTGATTACTGATTACTTTATGTATGTTTGGAATTTTCCACAACAATTTTTAAAGTTAAAATGTTTAAGGAATGTGTTATTGCCTATGATTCCCAGCTTTAGGCAACCTCTTTGATGAATGGACCAACTCCCTGCTGCACAGATTCCCACATGCTCTCTCCTGAGCTCTGGTGTGGGGTCAGTTCAGGCAATCTTTTAAAAACACAGCAAGGACAGGGGACTACTACTCTGTGCCACAAATTCTAGCACTTAAGAAACACCTGCCCTGTTTCATAAATAATTCACATCTTGGTAGCTCACTAAAACATTACGGGAAAGGTGAGATGACTGCAGAAAAACAAACAAACATGAATTTTGTTATCAGACAGAGCTGGGGTCAAATCTCAGGTCTGGCATCTTTAATCTCTGTAACAAGACAAGTTAATGTCCCTGAGCTTCTATGTCCTTATCAATGTAAGGCGGGCAAAAATCATCTCCACACATGTTACCTTTTTCCCCAGTCACAGAAGTCTTGAGACGTGTGTATGGTGTCACAAAACACCAGCCTCCCTTGCAGCTAGGTGTGGGTGCATAACTAAGCTCTGCCCAAGAGAAATAAAAAAAGAATGCATCATGTGACAGCTTCTAGGAATCTTTCTTAAAACAAAGCAGGCATACACTCTTTGATCCTCTTTTGTCACCTCCTTTTCCATCTTGCTGCCTAAATATGGATGTGACGGCTGGAGATGAGCCACCATCTTAGACACTGTAGGAATAGGGTAGTGGTAAGCAGGAGGGACCTGGGTACATAAAAACTTCCTGAAGCAGAGCTGCCATTCCTGCCCTGGACTGCCTAGCTATGGACTTTTATGCAAAAAAGAAATTAATGTCTTCCTTTGAGAAGGAAGTCACTCTGGGAGTCTCCATTACACAATTATAAGTTTGCAACTTAACTTAAACCTAACTAATGCAATACCTACTTCACTGTGTGCAGTGGTGAGTGAAAATGTACATGTCTATAACACATATTAGGTATAGAAGGTAGTAGTAAGTAATTGTTCTCATTACACCCTTAGAGTTACTGTCCTGTTGATTTTCTGTATCCTGCTCTGGGTCTATTTACAAGCAACACGTAGTAGGCTTTGACAAATACTTGTGGGAGAGCCAAAGGGAAGTGCCCACCACCTGGCCCAGACCTCTGCTTGTCCCCTATGCTTGCTGGGGGCGCCAGAGCAACTTTGAATACATCAGGGATAACCCTCAGCAGACTCTCCCAGGAGCAAAAAGCTTGGAGGAAAGACCACCCTTTTGGTTTTGTGGCTGTCCCGACAAAAAATCCTGACGGCATGATGAATCTCATGAACTGGGAGTGCGCCATTCCAGGACAGAAGAGGATTCCGTAGGAAAGAGGTTTGTTCTGCCATTATTTCGCCCCACTGTGTACCCTTCGGGCATGCTGTGCCTGTCCATCCTGGAGGAGGACAAGGACTGGCAGCCGGCCGTCAGGATCAAACAGATCTTACCAGGAATACAGAAACTTCTAAATGAACCAAATACCCAAGACCCAGCACAAGCAGAGGTCTACACAATTGACTGCCCAAACAGAGTGGACTACGAGAAAAGGGTCTGAGCACAAGCTAAGAAGTTTGCACCCTCATAAGCAGTGACCTGTGGCATCGCAAAAAGGAAGGGATCGGTTTGGCAAGAACTTAACATTTTTGCAAATCTAAAGTTGCTCATACACTTACTAGTCACCTAGGAGAGGATTCGATGTGAGCCATCTTCCATTGCCACCAGCGGGACACGGTTCTAGATTCGCTGAATTGCCCAGTTTTTCATACAGGGTCTCTTCCTTCAGTCTTTTGTATTTTTGATTGTTACGTAAAACTTGCTTTTATTTTAATATTGATGTCGGTATTTCAACTGCTGTAAAACGATAAACTTTTCTACTCGGGTAAGTCCCTGGAGCTAGTTTCCTTTGCTCTGAAGCAGGCATGCTTCACACCTGGTAGAGCTCACTTGGCCTCTGGCCGGCTGTATGGAAAAGAAAATCCTCTCTCCTGCCTTTGTTCTCTCTTCAGAATCTGGTTGTGTTGCTTTTGAGCCTCAGATCTAAAGCCAGCCAGCTGATTCCGCATCACTTCCTCTGTGTTTATATGGCACTTTGTCTGTGTTGCTGTTTAGAGTAAATAAACTGTTTAGAGTAAAACCCAAATACTGGTGAGAGTGAATTGCATATATAACGCTCCAGTTTTTAATGATGAAAGACATACGGGTTCAAAGGAGAATAATTGAAAAGGGTTAATCATTTGACCAGACAGGATCTAACAATAATTCTAAAACCAAGAATGGAGGGATAAAAACAAAGGAATCTTGAAATGGGCACTCTCATAAACTATAGATAAAAGTTTCTCAACATTAGCACTGTTGGCATTTTGGGCCAGATAATTCTGTGTTGGCAGGGGAAGGGGCTGTGCTGTGCATTCATTGTAGGATGTTTGGAAGCAACTCTGGCCTGTACCAATAGAGATGCCAGTAGCATTCTCCTTCCTTGAGTGGTAACAACCAAAAGATGTCTCCAGACATTGCAAAATGTCTCCTAGGGGACAAAATTGCTCCCCAGTTGAGAACCACTGCAAAAGATGGAGGTATAAATTTATACAACCCTTTTAGAAACAAGTCGGTAATAAAAATAAGGAGCTTTAAAAATGTTTAGACATTTTTATCCAGAAATTCTACTCTGAGAAAATAAATCAGTAATGTAAAGATGCACACACACCAAAAATTAAAAGATAAACAAACTTATTATAAAAATGAGTGAAGGAGCCTGTAGTCCCAGCTACTCAGGAGGCTGAGGTAGGAGGATTCTTGAGCCCAGGAGTTCAAGATCAGTCTGCGCAACATAGTGAGACCTCATCTCAAAGCAAAACAAAACAAAACAAAAACAGGTGAGAGATCTAAGTATATATTTCCCCAAAGAATACATACAAACAGCCAATAGGTTTACGAAAGATGCTCAAAATCATTAGCCATCAGGGAAATGAAAATCAAAGCCTCAACCAGATACCACTTCACACCCACTAGTATAGCTATAATCAAAAAGACATATAAATAACAAGTACTAGTAAGAATGTAGAGAAATTGGAACCCTCATATTCTGCTGATGATAACATAAAATGGTCCAGCCACTTTGGAAAACAGTCTGACAGTTTCTAAAAAGGTTAAACATAGAGTTACCATATGACCCAGCAATTCCACTCCTAGGTATATACTCAAGAGAAATAAAAACATATATCTAACAAAAACTTGTACACAAATGTTCAGAGCAGCACTACTCATAATAGCCCAAAAGTGGAAACAACCTAAATGCCCATCAACTGATGAACTAATAAATAAATTTGAAATATTCATATGATAGAATATTATTCAAAAATAAATAATAAAAATAATGACCTTGAAAGCATAATGTTAAGAAGTCAGTAACAGGAAGCCACATGGTATATGATTCTAGCTATGTTAAAAGTCCAGAACAAGCAAGTCAATGGAGAGACAAAGCACATTTGTGGTTACTTAGGTCTGGGGGTGAGGTTGGAGGGTTGCAGGGGAAATGATTGCTAATGGGTATGGTGTTTCCATGTGGGGTGGTGAAAATGTTCTAAAATTGCTCTAAAGTTGATTGTGATGATGTTTACACAACTCTGTGAACACACTAAAAACAATTGGATTGTATACTTTAAATGGATGAATTGTATAGTATGTGAATTAATAAAGCCATTATAAAAAGACAGTTGAAACATCAACAACAAAAAGGTACACATACAGAAATGTATATTGTTGTAAGTTATTTATAAGATTTTAAAGATCAGAAAACACCTAACTGCAAAGCAAAAAGGGATGATAAAATAAATTATGTTCAGTCATATGGACAAGTATTAAGCAACCATTGTAAATCATCTTTTGAATAGTTATTAAAATCTTAAGGGAAAAGGCAGAATATAAAACCTGTACTTAGACTCACATGCAAACACACACACACACATAAAAATTACAAAAGGAGTCTCTTTTCCATCTTGCAAGACGGTGGGTGGAGAAGTTAAGAAGCCAGATGCTAAGGAGAAGAAAGCTGAAACCAAGAAGGCAGCGGCTTCAGTGGCAAGGCTGAAAAGGGTGAACTCAAGGCTAAAAAGCCCCAGAAGGGGAAGCCCTGCTGCAGGCAAAATCCTGTCCTCGTCAGAGGGATCAGCAGATATTCCCGATATTCCAGAAAGGCCATGTGCAAGAGGAAGTACTCAGCCGCTAAATCCAAGGTTGAAAAGAAAAAAAGGAAAAGGTTCTTGGCACTGTTACAAAACCATTGGTAGTGACAAGAATGGTGATATTCAGGTGGTTAAACTTCGCAAAATGCCTAGATATTATCCTACTGAAGATGCGCCTTGAAAGCTGTTCAGCCATGGGAAAAAAACCTTGTGTCAACACGGGAGAGAACTGCGAGCTGGCATCCTTCCTGGGACCATCCTGACCATCCTGACCTTGCCTGTGGGCACCGCAAAGGCAAGAGGATGGTTTTCCTGAAGCAGCTGAACAGTGGCTTGTTACTTGGGACTGGACGTCTGGTCCTCAATCGAGTTCCTCTGGGAAGAACACACCAGAAATCTGTCATTGCCACCTCCATAAAAACTGATATCAGCCATGTGAAACTTCCAAAAAGTCTTACCGATGCTTACTTCACAAAGCAGCCATGGAAGCCCAGACACCAGGAAGGTGAGATCTTCGACACAGAAAAAGAGAAATACGAGATGACAGAGCAGTGCAAGGTTGACTGGAGAGCTGTGGGCTCCCAAATTTTACCAAAAGTCAAAGCTATTCCTCAGCTCCAGGGCTACCTGCAGTCTGTTTACCCTGACAAGTGGAGTTTATCCTCACAAATTGGTATTCTAATTCTCTTACAAAGAACCTAATTAAATAACCAGGGGAAAAAATCATCAAAGGAAATCCATAATCAATGAAGAACGGTTAATTCTGGGTGATAGGATAACTGGTAATTTATATTTTCTTCTCTTTTTTCTATAGTTTTTATATTTCCTACACTGTGTATCTAATCAGGAAAATTATTTTTTAAAGACTAAAACAAGACAGTTTATTTTCACAACTTACTTGAGACTTATAGACTATAAGAGCTGACTAGAAAAGGATAGATCATGTAGTAAGACCTAAGTTTACTGATGAGGTAACTGGAGCCCAAAGAGGCCAAGTGGCTTGGCCCATTGTCAGTCATCTTGTCAGAGCCTGTGAAACAATTCCACTCCTTCTGTGGCCTCCTTTTCTTTCTTAACAACCTCACCCCTTAGATACACACACACACACACACACACACACACACACACACGAGCAACTCAAAAAATCCAAGGCATTTCTTTGCTAAATTGGCTTCTCTTCTAAAATTTCTACTGGATTAAGTAGGAAAGACCCAACACCTCTCTCAGATGAGTCAGGTCCAGCTGAGGCCTGAGCACTGTGGATAAGCCACAGTGAGGACAGTCATCTTTTTTTGGCATCAGAAACAGACAAATCTGATTGAAATCATGCTGGCCCTGGGATGAGCATTCTCAGCTTTCTCTGGCAAGGACTGGCTTAAGGAGCCTTTGAAGTGGGGCACTCTGGTTCCCATCCACAAGAGCAAGGCAAGGACGAAACCCCAGGGACCGCCCCAGCAACAGCTGCTGATGCTTCTCTGAGCAGCAGCCCATAATCACCTCATTTCCCTGCTCCCAGTGTTGTCCAAGGGCCTCTTCGGCCTTTGGCATCCTGCAAAGCAGCACAGATGGGAGGCTGGAAGAACGTGCAGGGAATGCATCTATCCAAACAGCAGGCTTCTGATGCTGCTTCGTCCCGGGGCTCCCAAGCCCTCCAAAGATAAGAGAATCAGGCAAGAAACAAGAGCCCAGTGCGCCTCCGCAGAAACAAAAGGTCAGTGAGAGTTGGCAGGCCTCCCCGTTCCTGAATGACTCCCAGAGGACGGTACATTGGAAAGTGGTCAGCGTTGAAATCCAGCCATGTGGGTCTGGCCTCAGAGGCCTGATTCTTCCCCTTGTCTCTATGATATGTGAAAGTGAAAAATACAGAGTTGGTGGTATAGTGCTCACCCTTCGACATTAATTTCAATTAAATAAACTTAGCACAGATTGTAGGGCTCTTCTGTTGTGTTTTAGCCTAGGGATGTGGGCAAGAGGTGACCCAAGTTCAAACCCCAGCACTGCCACTCACTCGTCAGGTGAACCTGCACACGTTGGTTAACTCTTCTGTGCCTCAGTTTCCTCATCTGCAAAATGAAGGCAATAATAATAGTACCTACTGCGCAAGTCGTTATGAGGCTTTACATAGTCCCCGACTATGATTACTGTTTAACAAATGCTAGCTATTTTCTAATACTAGTGGGGATGGGGACAAAGATCTGCAAATACAGAGCTTTTCTGCCCTCATGGCATAAGCCAGTCCAACTAACATCTAGGAGCCTTTACTCTGAAGAAATTCTCACTTACTTTAAAGACCTTCAAGAAGCTTATTGGATAACCATTCAAATCAACTGAGGATTAATATATTAGAAAAAACCCAGTATCATACAACTAAAAATTATGTCTAAAAATTCATCCCAGGCTGTATAAACTGAAGTGCATTCCTTTCTCCCCTAAGCTGCTGATTGTGGAAGTTCTTCCTCAAAGGCAAGTTTACCAGGGTTTGATATTAAGGTTTCTAGAAACAAAATGTCTATACTTTTATAAGTTCCTCCAGCATTAGCTGAAAGGCCAAGTAATTCATAATTGATTGATGCTAGGACAAACACTCATACTAAGATTAATTAGTGGGGCACACTGTATTTTCCAAAGACAGGCATGACAATATCGACCATTTCATTTGATACGAGAGGTAGGTTTGGCAACCCTCCCACTGAATGGCATGATGCTCTGTGACTTCCAGAGTTAAGTCATACAGCTTCTACCTAGTTTTCTTTGGTATGCTCATTCTTGAAACCCAGCCATCATGCTTCGAGGAAGACCGAGCAGCCACTTAGAGAAGCCATGAATGGGTGTTCCACGTGGCAGCCCCAGCTGGAGTCCGAGCCAACAACCCTTCAAGACATGTAAGTAAGCAATTCCTTTAAATGATTCTAGCCCACACACCACCCCGTGTGTCCGAAGCACCCCAAGAGTTGAAGGCCTGCAAAAACCTCATTTCTAGAGTTATCAACTCCTGCATTAAAGCAATGGGTTTTTGTAGGTTTTGTTTTGAAAAATTTCTTTGATAATTTACTGTACAGTGTCCCGACCCGCGGGTACGTTACTCGCAGAACCTGGAGGAGGGAGTGGGAGCTAGATAGGACAAGAGACGCGAGAGATGGAGACAAGACAGTATTCTGATCAAGTCTCGTTTATTGAGCATGAGGTTACAGCTTTT